>LPNX011031519.1:409575-454014 GCA_001517045.1 Pseudotsuga menziesii | reverse complement strand
TTCTTGGAATATGATTAAATGTAATAAAATCAAAATTTCTTTCCAATAACCTAACTTGCATAAACTGACGTAGTAGAATAGGGTTTCGCACCTAATAAGCTCGATTGAGTTGGGAAACTACTAGTTGAGAGTCAAGTCTGACTTCCAGCTGGGTAATGCCTCGTGACAAGGCATCCCATAAAAGCTCAATGATAGCCCTATACTCAGCCACATTATTGGTAGCAGGTCCTAGGAAAGCGCCTCCAGATGCAACTAGCTGTCATGAGGGTGAGTAGATAACCCACGCGGCTGAAGCCAAGTTGCAAGTGTGACGACTAGCGCCATCTGCAAAACCTACGAACCACTCAGAAGACATCTGTAACAACCAATAGATGGTATGAGAACACAAACCAATGAACTATTATCCATAAGTTAAATCAAAATACAAGAAAAAGTGCTAGGCCTAAGCATAGTACTTCTTCAAGTAGAGTCCATTTCTAGGCTCGGGCAGCTTATTCCCCTTGAAATCAGTTAATTCATATGCACATTTTTTCAGAAATTTTGACACAACATAGGGTCCTAACCACATAGACCTGAATTTTCCTGCCCCTAGGGGTTCTTTATCCTAGTCCCAGAGCAAGAGAAGTTCCCCTTAAGAAAAAAATCCTAGGTTTGACCAATTTATCGTATTGATTTTTCACCCCATTTTTATGAGTCTCGTTTACCGTTAGCACATCCCTACACTATTCATCTAGATGTTCTAAGTGTAACAAACGTTCTTCAAGCTCAGTCATATCAGGTAACACATGAATGGCAATTTTTAAGGATGGGATTTCTCATTCAACCGGGGTTACTGCTTCCACCCCATGAACGAGTTGGAAAGGAGAGAACCCCGTGGCAGTTTTCACATTGGTTCGATAAGCCCAAAGTGTAGGATACAGCATGATGTGCCAATTTGACCTAGCTGTGTTAATAGTATGTTTGAGAATAGTCTTCAAGGTCTTATTTACTGCCTCGACTTGACCATTCGCTTGCGAGTAGAAATAAGATGAATGTTGTTTAAACCCTAGCATAGTGGTAAATTCAGTCATCATGTTGTTTTGGAAGTGATTACCATGGTCAGTGACAATCTCTTTAGGAATACCAAAACGTGTGATAATTTGGTTGAAAACGAAAAAAGATACAGTTTCCCCGTCAATTTTATAGGTGGGCATTGCCTCTGCCCATTTCGTGAAGTAATCTACAGTGACAATGATGTATTTGTGCCCCCCAGCCGAAACTGGGTTGCACATCACGTAATCTATCCCCCACTTAGTGAAGGGGCCCACTGAGATGACAAAAAATAACGGAGCTGGATGCGACTGCATATTTTTGGTGTAAAGCTGACAATGATGACAGAGCTTCATGGCTTCCACACAATCTTTAAAGATCGCGGGTCAGAAATAACCGGCATGTAAGATCTTCTGGGCCGTTGCTAACCCAGATAAATGACCCCCACACATTTTTCTATGGGCATCATTTAGGACAATCTCGACCTCTTCGTGGGTAAGACATTGATGCAAAACAGAGTCTACCCCTCTACGATATAAAGTATCTCCAATAATGAGGTAGTTTTTTGAATGTAAGCGTAATTTGCGCTGTTCTTCCTGCGAGAAGGTTGCAGAGCACTTCAGAGTCTGGAGATAGACAAGTATATCTTTGTACCAAGGGTCAGAGGTGGAGATAAAAAATATGTGCTCATCTGGGAATGAATCTTCTTCAATGGCTACATCGTCAACCGGAAATTCTGCAATGAGCTCTACAAAAACTAAGGATTTTTTGGATTTGATGGATTGGAAATCTAAGTCAAACTCTTAGAGAATGACTATCCATTTATTGAATTTGCCTCCAACTATCCGTCGGGACAAAACATACTAGAAAGGATTAACATCCGCCACTACTGTCGTAGTCCTCAATAAGATGTAGTGACGTAACCTATGAACATCATACACAACTACTAATGCCAACTTTTCGACGTGGGAATACCTAAGTTTAGGGCCAGCTAAAGCACGACTAATATAGTAGATGACATGCTCTTGGAGCTTATCATCCTCCTAGACTAGTAATACCCCTATGGTCGACTGGGATGCGGCCAGATACAATATAAAATGTCGAGAGTAATCTGGCGGACGCAGTAAAGGTGCTGACAACAACACTTTCTTTAATGCCTCGAACGCAAGTTGTGCGGTTTCATCCCATACAAATGGGGTGTCCTACTTCAACAGGCACATGAAACCTTTAGTGATCTTGGCATAATTCACAATAAAACATTGAAGGAAGTTGGACTTCCCTTGCAGGCTTTGAAGCTGCTCAATGGAATGAGGAGGAGGCAGATATACTATGGCCTCGACTTTCAAAGGATCCAAATGAATACCTTTGTTAGAAACAATGAACCCGAGCAACCTACCTGACTCGACACAGAAAACACATTTGTGGGGATTCAAACGTATTTTATAATGTCTGCATCTTTAAAAAATTAAACGCAAGTGATTTGGGTGATCAATCCTCTTTTGAGAATGTGTTGGCAGATCATTTAGGTAGGGTTTGACAATAGACTTGATGTCATGAACGACAAAATTCATTGCCCGCTGAAAGGTAGCCCCTGCATTTTTCAATCTAAAAGGCATTTTCTTGTACGCAAATGTACCCCAAGGACAAATGAAAGCTGTTTTATGTTGGTCTTTTGGCTTAATTTGAATATGATTATACCTGGAGAAACCATCCATAAACGAAAGGACTTCACTCCTCACACAAGCATCAATGATTTGATCTATGAATGGTGTGGGGTAGTTATCCTTAGGACATGCTTTGTTTAAATCGTGAAAGTTAGTACAGACACGTATCGTCCCTTGCTTTTTGTCGACCGAAACAAGGTTGGATACCCATTTTGTCAAAGCTATCGGGTCAATGAAACCGATTTTCAATAGTTTTTCAACTTCAGCCTTAACAGCTGTCGATTTACGCGGATTGACAGTTCTAAGTTTTTGTCGAACTGGTTTGGCATTAGGATAGGTTTGGATTTCATGTTCGACTATCGATGGATCCATGCCTGGCATCTCCTCATATGACCAGACAAACACATCGCGAAATTCCTTAAATAAGGTTGTATAGATAACAATCTCCTCCGGAGAGCAGTTTGCACCGATATATACATTTTCCACAACGTTTGGGTTTGCAGAGATGTTGACAGGAATAGTAACGAAAATGTTTTCCATATTCCTCTCAGCAAATATTCCCTCCCTAGGTAAGGGATTAATCGGTGTATCAGCATCACCTGCCAGTCTCATAAGGAACTCTTGATTTTCAATCCTGCTTAACTCTGGAAGAAAATAGGATCGATGGTGAAGATCTTCGCAGATCTTATCTCGTCCGCACATAGCTTCTAGAATGGCTTCGTCAGATAGAAAAACCATATCTAAGCAATCTACAGTATGCAAAGAGTTCTCTGCCCAAGGAGGTAGATGGGCTTCTTTCGGCTCCTCTGAGACTGCGAGAGGGACTAGAATGGGATCAATAGCAGTATGAATGATAGCTTGATAAGCTACTTCCATTGCCGATAAGGGCACTTCAAGTTCATGATGGGAATGAAGAACCCAAGGGTCTGTTCTATCGACAACCGTTGCAATAGACTTCCTTACACCAGAAGAACCTAAGTAATTAATCGGAGCTAGAAAATCGAATGTGCCCATTAATGATGAATACATTCCAGCCCCTAAGCTCTCTGAAGCAGGTTTAACCTGATCAACCAATGGCACGATGGACTCATTAGTTTCCATGCGGCCCTTCCAAGTAAAACTGAGTTGGTCTATAGTAACCAACTTCCCTTCGTGCAGAAACACTACTACCCGAAGAACGACCGATGCAATAGCAGACATGGAATAAGTCCAACTTCTCCCCAGAAGCAAGTTATAATATAATGGCGCATCAATCACCTGTACCTCAACAGACACTTCCTTCCCTGCTAACTTTGTAACACCCCGGTTTTGACCCCGTTGCATTATATGTATATGATGTATATATTGTAATGATCATGGTGTGGAGTTAAAGGCCAAGGCCCCACCATTGATCGGTTATGCTATGTTTTGGATTTAAATTTGTCACCGAAGGTGTATCGGGGCATGCGGCATACACATATTAAGTTTATCATCATGTAAATATGCATATTTAATTAAATAAACCCGACCAGCTATGATCGCGACAACTAAAATGAGAAAGGGGCATGATTTTCACAAGGATAAGGATGTGGGGGAATTTGTCAAACCTTGGCCAATGGGGTAAAAATACCCATGTGTCATCTTCCCTTTTTTTATTCCAACCACTTTCATTAAGAATTACTGGTGGTGGTTGAGGCAGTTATGGTCCTTGGGAGTGGGGTGGCAGGACTGTCAGTCCTCACCCACACGCACCCTCCACCCATGGTTGACTCCACAATGGCAAAAATTCTCACGCACTTCCAATTCGCATCCTCTTGGTTGTCTGTTCATCCACGCACAGAGGTAGAGCTGCTAATCTTCACGCAGGGTCCGTTGTCTATTCTTTTGTTCCCACGCACATACTTCTTTCCGGCTTGGTCTCACGCGGCCATGAGAGAGGAGCCGTTTCCACTGCCATTCACGTTTTCCTCACGAAGGAATCGACTGTGTTTTAACCCGTAGTCGGAATTGGGTGTGGATTTCTCTCACGCGCTATGTTTTTCCATTGTCGTTACTCGCGGAGCCAGCTGGGAGCCGTTCAGCCACTATCACCCACGATTTTCCTGTGGAAGGCCATTTACACTCAGGGGCTGTGTGTAAGTTTTGCTTGCTGGTTTGTGGCTTGCGCGTATGTTTTTCCTCTGTATTTGGGAGTCTGGGTAAGTCTCCCTGGTGGCTTTGTTGCCAAGGACGAGTTGTTGTTTTCCCCATGTTGTGAGCTGTGTTTGCTCTTACGTTTTGGGGCTGCTGTAGATTGTTTAGAGTCATTTTCCCCTGTTCAACTGTAATTCTGATTGATTGCATACGTGCAATGGTTGGTCTTCAGACTGTGTAAGGAGCAAGGATGGGGGCTTGGTTTGCTTGATAAACTTGGTGTGTTGGAAACCACATAGACAGAGCTAGAGGGCTGGCTTTCTTCTCCACAACCCCTGAATAGCACTGGAAGGGAATGCAGGGCCTGAGGGACTGTGTAGCAGAGAAGGGACTGATTCCTTGTGTTGGGTGTGTGTGGGTGTCCTAGAAGTTAGGCTAGTTCTGGTGTAGGTGTTCCTAGCTCTGTAATGGGCTCACCAGCTTAGCATTTAGCCTTTCCCACTCCTGGATGGCCTGATAAACCCAACTGTGTTGGCTTGGCTGTGTTTTGTGTATCCATGGCTATGTGTAAGCCTGCTTGTTCCCTTATTCCTTGGAGAATCATGCCCAGCTCGGGGGTGGCAGCGCTGCTGAGAGATTAAGGAGCACGCTGGCCTATGGTTGGGTGGAACATTGCAGCGACGTAGCTGGTTGTGGAAGGAGTTTTCATAAGATAAGTAATCTTGCCCACTTTTACTTCTGCAACATCATTTTCTGTTAATGATTATGATGAACATGTCCAATGAATGCTTGTATGAATGTATTTTGTTTCCACTGTGTATGATATATACTTGCATCTATGTATGATAAATCATCAAGTATGCATGTTCTACTTCAATGCATTATGTTTTCATCAGATTGTTGTAAGTCACATGTTCATGGGGCTGGTAGCCCGGATGGTTAACGCCATGGTCGCGTCCTCTTCGCCGGTCGAAGGGATGGGGACGTGACAGTTAGTGGTATCAGAGCTCATGTTGCAGCATGGGCCTGAATGAGCCATGGAGGATGCAGCGACAGAGGTTGTATTTCATTTTGCCCAACAGAAGTCATAATATGAATGACTGTAAAATTTAGAAAATTTGGCTTAGTATGGAGCAGTCAGATCATCAGAATGGGTTAGAGGGACAGACTTCCGATGTAGCGGAAGAGTTAGCGGTTTCCAGTCCGCCGTTGCGGCTGCCAAAAGGACTAGGATGCCAAAGTCACCATGTTAGTGGATCCGATTGCCGTCAGTAGAGAAGGAAAAACGCGGAAATTTTCTAAGTGTCAGCGGCCATCGGAAGAAGTTAGTGTTTGGTGTGCCACCGTTGTGGAAGCCAAATGAACTAGCCTTCCGATGTGAAAAGATCGCCAACGTCGTAAAGAAAAAGAAAGAAGTTAAAAATTTCTCTAAGGTCGAAATCAGAAGAAGAAAGTGGTTCATGTGCCGCCGTTGCGGAAGCGAAAGCAATAAGTCTTCCGATGGGAAAGAATACCGACGCCGATCGAAAGAAAAAAGTGGATCATGTGCCGCCGTTGTGGAAGTGAAAGCACTAACTCTTTCGATGAGAAAGACTGTCGACACCAATCGAAAGAAGAAAGTGGATCGTGTGCCGCCATTGTGGAAGCGAAAGCACTAAGTCTTCCGACGAGAAAGACTACCGACGCCGATCGAAAGAGGAAAGTGGTTCGTGTGCCCAGAAGTCCAAAGCGCTGAGTCTTCAGATGAGAGAGACGGCTGAAACGTCGGAATGATTAGTGGTTTCGAGAGCCGATTCTGCAGAAGAATTAGTTGTTTCGGGAGTTGATTCTGCGGAACGGTTAGTTGTTTCGGGAGCCGATTCTGTGGAATGGTTAGTTGTTTTGGGAACCGATTCTGCAGAGGAAATTTTGAATTTTCCGTGGGATTTCTCAGCCAATTTTGACGGTATTCAGTGGGATTTTCAGCAGTTTTTCAGTGAAATTTTAGGGCTGAATAGTGAGAAAGTGGTAGCGATCTTATGTGCCAGATTGCACGAAAACCAATGATTTACAAAAAAAAAAAAAACGAGGGCGCTGCCCTCGACCCGCTCTGCAAGCCACAAGGGGGCAAGCCCCCTTAACCCCCGTCGTCCCCCTCAGATATACATTCTTTGATGAAGAAATTCTGTGTTGGGAAAATTTGTAGTTTATGATTTTTCCAAGAGAAGGTAAGTGATTCTGATTTATATGTTATGCATCTAACAATTGTGTTATTAACACGTTTGCAGAGTCATAATCACCTTCCAGGGAAGTGTTCCAGGTAGTGCAGTTTGATAAGTAAGTGGTGGTTCAGTTATGAGAACCCATGACGGATATGATGCTCGGGATTCTTATGAGCATGCACCAAATGCCATGGGAGAAAATGTCCGAAATAGAAATGATGACATAGAGTCTAATGGAAGGAGATTCCAAGAGACACCGTCAGATGTTGCAGCTACCATGAGAAGCTTGATCAAATCCCAGGAAGAGCAGCATCAGTTGAACGCTGCAATGTTGCAGAGTTTGACAGACTTGCAGAGAAAGATAGACTCTGGATGGGGTACAGCAAGACCAGAAGGGAGTAAGAGAAGCACTAGGAGAAGGAGAAGGACTTCTAGTGAATCATCTGATTCTGAAGAATCTAGTGGGGATTCAAGCTCTTCTTCTCATAAAAGAAAAAGAAAGAGGCACCATAGGGATCGTTCTCGAGATGAATTTAAGAAAGCTAAACCTCCTACATTTGATGGCGAGGTAAAGACTGGATAGGAGGCTGAGGCTTGGCTTCTGGGGATAAAGAAGTACTTTCAAGTGCATGACTATTCAAGAAACATGAAGGCAAGAGTTGCCATATTATATCTGAATGGAAGAGCATCCATTTGGTGGGAACACTTCAAGCAAGTAAAGAGGATCAGTGAAAGGAGACTTAAGTGGAAACAGTTCAAGAAGTATTTCAAGCAGAAATACCTCTCTGACAGGTATTATGATGACAAGATTAAGGAGTTCCATGAGTTGATATTGGGACAACAAACCATGGAAGAATATGCAAATAAGTTTTTGGAGCTATTGAGGTATGTCCGGTACATCAGAGATGAAAAAGTGAAGGTCCAGCGTTTTCTGAGTGGATTACCTCAGTCTTACAAAGATAGAATTGAGTTTTATGAACCTAGAACTCTTGAAGAAGCAATAAGGAAGGCTAAGTATTACTATGAGCAAAGCAAAGGTAAGCCGGATTACCATAAGGCATGGAAGGATAAGAAAAACAAGAAATTTGACCAAAGGAAGAAAGGTTTCAAACCTTGTAACTTCAGGAATCAGCAGAAGCAGCCATCCCAAGCTGCAAGTAAACCAGTTGGAGTGACTGGAGAAAACCCTAAAGATCCACAACAAAATAGAGGACCACTTCAATGTTGGAAATGTGGAGGACCCCACATGCACATGAATTGTCCACTTGAGAATGAGAGTGCAAGACCAGCTTATAACGTTCAAGGAGCAAAAATAGTGGGTCAGGTAGCAAGGGCAATCCCTAGGATTTATGCAGCACTGGAGGACCGCCAGGCAGATCACCAGTCAACTGTAGTTGAAGTAGCAGGTAAGATTGTTGAGCAATCTGTTTCTATTTTGATTGAACCTGGTTCTACGCACAGTTACATTACTCCTAGAGTAGTGGAGATTGGTGCTTTTAAGAAAGTAAAGCATAGGAAGTCTTGGTTAGTTCAGCTAGCCACTGGAACTAAGAGAAAGGTTAGTGAAGTGGTAGAGAAATGTCCATTGGTCATGAATGGATTGGTCACTTGTGTAGATCTGAATGTTCTACCGCTTGGTTCCTATGATGTTCTCATTGGAATGGATTGGTTAGAAGTTCACTGGGTGAAGCTTGATTGTTACAATAAGACTTTTGAATGCATGAATGAAGAAGGAAACCTAGTAGTTGTGAAAGGTATTCCAAAGGTAATTTGAGTGAGGCAGGTTTCAGCAATGCAGTTAAAGAAGTTCTGTAGGAAGGGTTTCCAGTTGTATGCAGCTCAGATTTTGGAGGAAAAGAGAGATGAAACTCCTAGGTTGGAGGACTATTAGGTGCTACAGGAAATCAGGGATGTGTTCCCTGATGAGATTTCAGGGCTTCCTCCAAAGCGGGACATTGATTTCACAATTGAACTTATGCCAGGAGCAGCACCAGTGTCCAAGGCACCCTACAGGATGAGTACACTGGAGATGCTAGAATTGAAGATGCAACTGCAAGAGCTATTGGAAAAGAAGTATATTTGGCCGAGTGTGTCTTCTTGGGGAGCACCGGTTCTGTTTGTAAAGAAGAAAGATGGTACACTCAGGTTATGCATTGATTACAGACATTTGAACAAGGTTACCATGAAGAATAAATACCCTTTGCCTAGGATTGATGACCTCTTCGATCAAATGAGGGGAGCAAAGGTATTTTCCAAGACTGACTTGAGGTCTGGTTACCATCAGGTGAGAATCAAGGATGAAGACATTCATAAGACAACCTTTAGGACAAGGTATGGGCATTATGAGTTTGTAGTGGTACGATTTGGTCTCACAAATGCGCCAGCTACATTTATGTTCCTTATGAATAGTGTCTTTAGCAAGTATTTGGACAAGTTCGTTCTTGTTTTCCTTGATGACATTCTCGTTTATTCTAAGAATGAGAAAGAGCATGAAGAGCATTTGAGGTTGACATTGAAATTGCTCAGGGAACATCAGCTGTATGCAAAACTGAGCAAGTGTGACTTCTATAGAGATAGAATTCAGTATTTGGGTCACATTATCTCAGAGAAGGGTATATCTGTGGACCCTGAAAAGATTGAAGCCATTATGAATTGGCCTACTCCAAGAAATGTGACAGATGTGAGATCTTTCGTGGGACTTGCAGGATACTATAGGAGATTCATTGAGGGATTCTCCAAAGTTGCACATGCCATCACTTCTTTTCAAAAGAAGGGGATGAAGTTCGAATGGACATCGAGGTGTGAAGAAAGCTTCTAGCAGTTGAAGAGTCTTCTCACTAGTGCACCGCTATTGAAGGTTGCAGATCCAGAGAAAGATTTTGTGGTGTGTACCGATGCATGCGGACAACGGCTTGGAGGAGTCTTTATGCAGGACAACCACGTGATATGTTATGAGTCAAGAAAGTTGAAGGAACATGAGATGAACTATGCCACTCATGATCTAGAGCTTGCAGCCATAGTGCATGCTCTCAAGATGTGGAGACATTACTTGATGGGTAGGAGATTTGAGCTCAGAACAGATCACTGTGGATTGAAGTATCTATTTGATCAGCCTACTCTGAATGCTAGGCAAGCAAGATGGTTGGAGTTTTTATGTGAGTTTGATTTTGAAATCAAGCACATAAAGGGAAAGGAAAATAAGGTAGCTGATGCAATCAACAGGAAGATACAAGAAATGCATGTGGCATCTCTTAGTATTTGCCAATCAGATTTGAGGCAGCAGATTGTTAGTCATGTTGCTGGAGATGAATTGTATGAGCATGTAAAAGACAAATTGCAGTAGCAAAGTCTTGAGAAGAGGTATGAGGGATATAAATTGGAAGAAGATGGACTTCTCACTTATAACGGTAGAATTTATATTCCAGATGTAACATATTTGAGGAGAGTTGTTATGGATGAAACCCATCAAGCTCCATATTCTAGTCACCCAAGATATCAGAAGACCATTGCTACAGCTAGAAAGCAGTACTTTTGGCCAGGAATGAAACGGGATATGGCTGAATACATTTCAAGGTGTATGAAATGTCAACAGGTGAAGGTTGAGCATCAACACCCTGCAGGTTTGTTGCATCCTTTGCCAGTTTCGGAATGGAAATGGGAAGTTATTTCCATGGATTTTATTACAGGATTGTCGATGACTTGGAGACAACATGATTCCATCATGGTTGTGGTAGACAAGTTGACAAAGACAGCGCATTTTATACCGGTTAAGTCTACGCATCAAACATATGACATTGCAAAGATCTTCATGAAGGAGATATTCAAATTGCATGGATTGCCTAAGGCAATAGTCTCTGATAGAGATGTCAAGTTCACTTCCAATTTTTGGAAGGGGTTGTTTGCAGATTTGGGTACAAAGCTAAAATTCAGCACTGCATACCATCCTCAGATAGATGGGAAGACAGAAAGAGTCAATCAGGTGCTTGAAGATATGCTTCGCATGTACGTGATGGACAAACCAACCAAGTGGGAAGATTACTTGCACTTGGTAGAGTTTGCTTATAATAATGGACATCAGGCATCCTTGGGGATGTGTCCGTATGAAGATTTGTATGGAGGAAGGTGTAGGACACCAGTGACTTGGGATAATCCAGTGAACAGGATTGTGCTTGGACCAGAATTGCTCAAGGAGATGGAGCAAGAGGTCGTAAAGATCAGGCAGAAGCTGAAAGCAGCACAGGACAGACAGAAAAGCTATGCAGATAAGCATAGGGTGAACAGGGAGTTCAGTGTTGGAGATCATGTTTACCTCAGAGTGAGGGCAAGGAAGAGTTCCTTGAAGCTTGGAAGTTGTGCCAAGTTGTCTCCCAGATACTGTGGGCCGTTTGAAGTGCTTGAAAGAATAGGGCCAGTTGCATATAGACTTGCATTGCCTGCTAGCACTAGAGCTCATAATGTTTTTCATGTTTCTTTGCTTAAGAGATATGTACATGATCCTAACCATGTGATAAATTGGGATGTGATTCAGGTGGAACCCAAGGGAGAGTTCCGAATCGAGCCAATGCGCATCCTCGACAGGAAGGTCACAATGCTCCGGAACCGAGCCATAGGTCAGGTAAAGGTGCAATGGGAGCACTACGGACCCGAGGAGGCTACATGGGAGCTGGAGGATGCCATGCGATTGGCACAACCATTTTTGTTCAATTTTGCGGAACACTGAGGTGAAACCAGTGTAGCATTTTGTTCAATTTTGTAAGCACTGAGGACAGTGCTATTGAAGGGGGAGGGGAATGTAACACCCTGGTTTTGACCCCGTTGCATTAGATGTATATTATGTATATATTGTAATGATCATGGTGTGGAGCTAAAGGCCAAGGCCCCACCATTGATCGGTTATGCTATGTTTTGGATTTAAATTTGTCACCGAAGGTGTATCGGGGCATGCGGCATACACATATTAAGTTTATCATCATGAAAATATGCATATTTAATTAAATGAACCCGACCAGCTATGATCGTGGCAACTAAAATGAGAAAGGGGCATGATTTTCACAAGGATAAGGATGTGGGGGAATTTGTCAAACCTTGGCCAATGGGGTAAAAATACCCATGTGTCATCTTCCCTTGTTTTATTCCAACCACTTTCATTAAGAATTGCTGGTGGTGGTTGAGGCAGTTATGGTCCTTGGGAGTGGGGTGGCAGGACTATCAGTCCTCACCCACACGCACCCTCCACCCATGGTTGACTCCACAATCGCAAAAACGCTCACGCACTTCCAATTCGTGTCCTCTCGGTTGTCTGTTCATCCACGCGCAGAGGTAGAGATGCTAATCTTCACGCAGGGGCCATTGTCTATTCGTTTGTTCCCATGCACAGACTTCTTTCCGGCTTAGTCTCATGCGGCCAGGAGAGAGGAGCTATTTCCACTGCCATTCACGTTTTCCTCACGAAGGAATCGACTGTGTTTTAACCCATAGTCGGAATTGGGTGTGGATTTCTCTCATGCGCTGTGTTTTTTCGTTGTTGTGACTCGCGGAGCCAGCTGGGAGCCGTTCAGCCACTATCACCCACGATTTTCCTGTGGAAGGCCATTTACACTCAGGGGCTGTGTGTAAGTTTTGCTTGCTGGTTTGTGGCTTGTGCATATGTTTTTCCTCTGTATTTGGGAGTCTGGGTAAGTCTCCCTGGTGGCTTTGTTGCCAAGGACGAGTTGTTGTTTTCCCCATGTTGTGAGTCGTGCTCACTGATACATTTCAGGATTGTTAATTTCCCCATGTCGTGAGCTGCGTTTGCTGTTACGTTTTGGGGCTGATGTAGATTGTTTAGAGTCATTTTCCCCTGTTCAACTGTAATTCTGATTGATTACATACATGAAATGGTTGGTCTTCGGACTGTGTAAGGAGAAAGGATGGGGGCTTGGTTTGCTTGATAAACCTGGTGTGTTTGAAACCACACAGACAGAGCTAGAGGGCTGGCATTCTTCTCCACAACCCCTGAATAGCACTGGAAGGGAATGCAGGGCTTGAGGGACTGTGTAGCAGAGAATGGGCTGATTCCTTGTGTTGGGTGTGTGTGGGTGTCCTAGAAGTCAGTCTAGTTCTGGTGTAGGTGTTACTAGCTCTGTAATGGGCTCACCAGCTTAGCATTTAGCCTTTCCCACTCCTAGATGGCCTGATAAACCCAACTGTGTTGGCTTAGCTGTGTTTTGTGTATCCATGGCTATGTGTAATCCTGCTTGTTCCCTTATTCCTTGGGGAATCATGCCCAGCTCAGGGGTGGCAGCGCTGCTAAGAGATTAAGGAGCACGCTGGCCTATGGTTGGGTGGAATGTTGCAGCGACGTAGCTGGTTGCGGAAGGAGTTTTCATAAGATAAGTAATCTTGCCTACTTTTACTTCTGCAACATCATTTTTTGTTAATGATTATGATGAACATGTCCAATGAATGCTTGTATGAATGTATGTTGTTTCCGTTGTGTATGATAGATACTTGCATCTGTGTATGATAAATAATCAAGTATGCATGTTCTACTTCAATGCATTCTGTTTTCATCATATTGTTGTAAGTCACATGTTCATGTGGCTGGTAGCCCGGATGGTTAACGCCATGGTCGCGTCCTCTTCGCCGGTCGAAGGGATGGGGACGTGACAAAATTTATCTCTAAAGCTGGTGGGATACCATGTGGACGAAATGATCTTCCATCGAAAGTAGTAAGTGGGGTGTTTGATGGAACTAACTCTGGAGACCCCAGAGCTTTCTAGCAAGACAAGGACATGGCACTTGTAGAAGCACCCTCGTCGACAACTGCCCTTCCAATGGTTTTTTCGCCATGGATGACATCTATCGATAAGGCTACATGATATGGCAGGGTAATTTTGACATCAGACAAATTAAACTTCGCCATTAGGCTTGATGAATCCATACTACCTAAGGCTACTAAGAGTGCATCTCGCTGGGCGGGACAACTCTGTAACACCTCTAAAGCCAACATCGCACAAGGGGTTTGGGATAAATCTTCAACTACAAAGTAATTGGATGCAGCCCTAGCATTAGGATTGTGTAATGTTTTCTTGAAGACACCTTTTGGTATCTTGGGTATAGTTTCGGCAAGTTTTTCAATTGTGAGAGGGTTAGAAGTTTCACCTATAGACTTATCCTTCTCCGGATCCTTCGTCTCATAGTTCTTGTTCCTAGTCTGGAGTAATGTCTGGGATCGAACCATGTTGATATAATTTGGGTCAGGGGCATTTGGGGTGCCCCCTGCTACATTTGAAGCTGAAGCAAAATTCTGTCCTTGGGGAAAAGGATCCTTCAGGACAGTCGGTTGTTGACTTTTGAGCAGCTTCTAAGCTTGGTCCATAAGGGGACATTGATGGGTCAGGTGATCTTCCTAGCACAACTTACATGAAAATTTCACCTTCTTCTTCTCTTTTTTGCCCCCATCAACATTGTTTGTGGGTTTTGGCTTGTTTTGGTTTTCCTCACGTTTCTTCCCCTTTTTCTTATTCCCACCGGGATGCTGATTTCCATTTTGGGAGGATTGTGCAAAAACATTTGCATTCTGGGGGTGAGGGGGCAGCCTTTGTTGCCTCCATCGTAGAGTGTTTGATGGACAACTCATGGAGCTGTTTAGCCAAAGACTCCACAGTGGGAGATTTCACTGAACCAATCAGACCATCAGCATGGGGTCCAGGCTTAGGTTTTTCGACACTATGTGTTGGCCTCGGAGCATCAGGGATGATTTCAAATAGAATCCCAGAATGAGAATATATCAAATCTAACTGCTGGGCCTTGAGGATAGCCTCTTCCTCATTAGTTACTCTCGAAGTGGATACATCCTTAGATATATACGGCAATAAGGATTTAAGGAACCATTCTAATAGAAACTCAGGAGGGATAGTGGCCTTAATGAGCCTCTTCCGCCTTCTCACTCTTGGATGTGATTCGAAATATGAGTGGCTTTGTCCTGTCGAAAGGTGGAAAATAAGTCTGTCCCGACATCATACCAGACATGAAGTTGGAAATGGTTAAGGAACACATTGGATAAGTCCCAAAAACTACCAAATGTAGCAAAGGGCAGTTCAATGTACCACTTTGTTGTGGCACTAGTAAGAGTTCTTTGGAACAATCTCAATCGAACAGTGTCATCGTTTAGTGAATTAGAGGAGCACCACAAGTGAAAGGTGGTGATATGATCCCCTAGGTCTTCACCAACTTTGCCTTTGAATTTTGGGATATCTGAGGGCATCTTGGTAGGAACGGGTGGCCATGAGGCATCATGTCTCACCGAGTCATTCATTAGCTTGGACAAATCTAGAAAATTCAACGTTTCCAGGAAAGGAAGCTTGGGCCTAACCGGAGCATGAAAAGTGCCAGCTTGGGAAGTAGAAGGGCTTGTCCTCTGGTTCCCAAATGTGAAGGCGGGGTTTCCCCCAGCTACTGGTTGTGAAGTAGTCGGGCCACTTTGGAAAGGATTCCACCCATAAGCTAGTGGATTGTTCATATGTGGTTTAGTGTATGGGGTTCAGGCTGGCCGAGTTGAGACTAGAGTTTGGAAAATAGGAGTAGGTATCCTTCTGCTAAAAAGTGAGAAAAGAGAGCTTGTGAAAGGAGTCGAAACTGGTGTTTGGAAACCTTGACCATAAGGGTTAGTGTTTCCAAACTACACTCCTACATATCCAGGTGTTGGACCTACATATGAAGTAGATGGGGGAATGTGCCCCCCATTCCAAGGAAAAACCTGGACAAATGAAGAGGATCCGATAGGACCACTCTGAGAAGTGTGTGCAAAAGAAGTTGAAATAGAAGGTACACTAGGGATCCCAGTGACCACCCCACCAGAAGTGCCCACTACATTTGTTGAATCTGGTGGTTGAACCACTTGACTAGTTGGAATTAAAGGAGTAGTAGGTATATTTGTTCTAGGGGCACCAAACGGGGGAGGTGGCACCCCTTCAGCCGAAGCAACTGAGGTGGAGGTAGAAGGACTTTCTCCTGCACTAGACATTAGTCTTCCCACATGAACACCAATCACAGGTGAATTGAAAGGATGAACTTGGACGATCACTGGATCATTTAGGTCAGTGAGCGGTGAATTAAAGTTTCTCGCAAACTCGTCAGTCTACAAGTCTTCTATTTCTACTGCGATTGTATCAACCTGGTTTGTCCTAAGTTCTGGTTCACCCGAAACTTCACTAATTCCTACTGGTTCGAAAGAACTGTTTATGTCTAATCTTCACCTTTGAGGGGGCGGTGGAGGTTCCACTGTAACAAGCGGAGGAAGGTTTTGCAACCTTCTTGACCTTCTAAGAGGTAGGTCCTCCACGATTGAAAATTTGACTCTTCACACCCTAAGGCCAACTAAACACAAACAAACCATAGAGCAATCACTACAAAATTTCCTAAAGTCTCAACAAACACAAGGGGCATAAGATATGCTTTCCAGAAGAAAGTTGAGAGATAGTTACTTGGTGTCCTTGAAGATATTCTTAGGCACAAGCGGATGAATCACCCACTGCCCTCCCACACTTTCCACAAGGGTTACCTTCCAAGCCCATCCAAGGTCAACCAGAAATAGCCTTCCAGTGTACCTGTGTATGAACCCTAGATGTCAGAGAGACTAAAGGCTATCTCAACTATATTGACAGTCTAGGGGGACAGTCGCAAGCCTAGTTCGTACGCATGGGCATGGTAGTAAAGCTCGAAACCCTGTCTAAGACAGAATCCCCAGATGCGCAAAAACCTTGGCCTATGCTTTGACAAGGAATCAGAGGGTTGTCTCCTCAGTCTAAGCCTCCATGCGGCCTCGTGCTTAACTCTTGTTTGAGAGGAGCTTCCTAGATACAACCAACATAGAAAATGGTTTACTTATCGATTGGCCAACTACGTTTTAATTTAAACACTTGTGGAGAGTTTAAACTCCCTATTCCACAAGTCTAGCTTAAGCAAGTTGGTGTATGACCCTATAAAATAAAACTTACTAATAAATTTTAAATTATATCGTTCATTTTAAGGGTTTTTCTTAGTCAGAAGGTAAATGGCGTGAAAGACTGTGATATTATGGACTCGAAAAAAAAATGATGTATAAAGCAAATTCCAAAGCAAATTGCAACTACTCTAAACCAATTTTTTTTTTGTTGTTGTTGTAAATGTAAGCTAATGAACTTGAAACTAAGTGTCAGAAAAACTAAGACTTTTTTTTTTAATTTTTTAAATTTAATTTGAAAATACTGAAAGGAAAACTACTAAATGCAACTAAATGCAGAAGCATAAGATGTTTTTCTTCCACTTTTTTTCAAATTCTTCAAAAACTACAATGCATCTAAATGCAAATTTTTGAGTGAGTTTGAATAATCACAACATATAAAAAACAAGATGAAGTATATAGGACCCACAATAACCAAATTCAACTAAGCAAGAAGAAAACTTGGTGAAAAAATTGACTTGGAAAACTGATGAATAAAATCCACTAGATTTACTAAAGGACAAGTGGCTAACTGACACTACACAAAGCAGCACAAAGCATAGTGTATCTAAAGCTCTAATCACTAACCTAGACACACAAAACTGAAATTATAGACCAAGCAAGACGGTCAACTTCAAGTCACTAGATGAAAGAAGATTCAAACAAATAAAATTCAAAGGTTTAACTTGAAGTATGGCATACAGGACTTTGGACTTACAGAATCATGCCAACAACAGAAGACCCCTAAGCAGAAAAAATCAAACAAGATAGGGACAAACAAACCCTAGCCAAAATTTTATGCTGCTACAGGATATATGCACCTGTCTTATAGAGCAACCCGTATATACAAGTTGCTATACGCAACTGTGTATAACAACAACCCGCGTATACAACAAATTTTTTTTCAAAGAAAAAATAGTAAAAGTCTCTAGACACACTATACTGCAAGTCAAAGGCAAGATAAAACTTACCACACTCAGAATCAGAGCAAAGACTAGTAAAACACCTACAGGACGAACCCTCAGCAGGCTAGACTCCTTAACGGAGTTTTTAGTTCTGTTGTTCAGGATATTACACCCTTGTAACCTAGGGTCTGGGGTTACCAACTTAGTACTAACTTGCAGATAATCAGCTTTTTACAGAGAATGGAAAGAGAATAGGAAGAAAATCTTGACTTACCCGATTAGCAACGGTTGATCCAAGATTGATCTTCTCTTGCTCCACTTCTTTCCAAAGCTTCTAGGGATGCACTTCTCCACCTGCAAAGAGCAAATCCTTCAAGTAGTATCTCATGCATATATATATTAGAGGTTAGATGAAAAGCATATAGATAACATAATCAAACATATTCATTAAACCAATATACATGAAATAAACTCAATACAAGATTGGAAGAAGAATTCTCTTTATTAACAAGCGGTGAATAAGATAAGAGTACACTGCCAGCTTCTGACACAAGGACTTCTCTGCAGCCAAAGGACTCTGAGTTTTGCTGCTCCAAGATTTTGAAGATATACCACCAGCATAACTTTGCTCTCCAAAAATTAATTCATTAGCCCCCAGCCTAAGGCCTCTATTTATACTTTGGAAAATAGAGTGGTTTCGAAGGTTGGGATGGTTGAGATGGTTATGGATTAGGCCCCAACTAATCTCATCTAATCTCTATTTATATTTTTTAATGTCGAATTAAGGTATACACGGGTATTAATATAGGCAACTCGCGTATGCAAGTATACGTGGGTTGCAATGCAAATACTCGCGTATGATACGTGAATTGCAATGCATATAGTCATGTATGCAACTCAAAACTCATAATAAAAATATATGAGGTTGGTTTGAGGATAATGTATCAAAGCTCATGCCCATCTATAGTGTTTTGGCCACTTCAATCCAAATTTGTCCTTTTGTGTACCAACATGAGGAATGTCGGTACTCGGACGTAGAAGTGTCATTTTGGCTTATAACAATGTGTGGAATATATTGATGGTATCGATGAAATGCTTCTTAATAATAACGATCATATAGTAAAATGAAACATTCACAAGTGTACAAATATTTGATGCATAAATTAACAAAAAAACCTACTCAATGAGGAACTCAACAAAAAACTTGAGCTTGTTACTTGGCATATTCAATTTATATGTGCGATGTACTATGCATATGATATTGAAATATGCATTCTTGTTTGGTGAAATCCGATGTTGTTTTAGATTTCTTGTGCATAGTTCTTATTTTGGTCAAGTATCTGCAACCATTTTTGCTTCAATTCGCTCGCAATTGCCAACCCGGAATGAATCCATGACAATTGCAACGATTTTGTTTCAATTGCACACCGCACACACCAAGAACAGTGTTCACAGACTCTTTGCTAAACCAATTTATCTTTGCAATGTTTCTCCAATTGCACCTTCTATTTCTTGTTCAACTATTGATGTGATTTTCTTTTTTTCCTCTCTACGAGTCTAAACTTGCATGGCAAGTTGGTTTCTTTTTTAATGTTCTACTGCAATTGCAGATTGCTGCAAATATTTACAAAATTCCAAACAAACATTCAGAACAAATCAACTGCTATATAGAAAATACATTGCATATGCTGTCATCCCCTAGCAATCCATTAGTGCAAAAAATTGTATTTGCAAGAGAGATGTTCCAGAAACAATGTCAGTAACAACACCTTCAACAACAATGACAATGCAAACAACAAAAAGCCCAAAGAGGTTGGTTTCTTTCACATTATCATGCCTTTCGGACCACATTGCATTTAATCATAATTTTCCAAGTCCTCTTTTCGATTTTTGGCTTTGAAACAATGTCCAAACATTTGTTGACACATTGCCTTCTCCATTTCTTCATGTTGCTATTGACATTTGCATCTTTATTGGTGCCTAGTTTTTTATTTTTATTTTTCTTATTTAATCAAAACTGCAAGCTAAAACAAATAGCAATAGAGACATCTACTGTCATACAACTATGCACAGGAACACATAGCAATGTATTCGAAGGAGATATTTTGGTGGTCTATGGATCTACACAAAATCAAAGTCAAAGCTCGCCTGTGAAAACAAAGATTCTTCATGCAGATCTAGTTGATAGATATGACTTGATAACAATCACAACTACAATAAATGACCACCGAATTAGACGCTTTGGCAACTATCTATTGCCCAGAAAAAGTATTAGGATCACCGAATCGAGAAAAAAAAAGAAAAAAAAAGGCAATATGACCGTGGAGATGCCATTAACTACATAACATATTTCCCAACAATATAGTGGAGCCAATTGACCAGGTATGCAGAATGCACTATCTGCCACCAGATATGACAATCAACGAGCTTGTCTCATCGGACGAGAACTATGTTGTTCGGTTTGTTGTGGATTTCCAATACAATAACAAACAACTCAATTTTTATGTCAGAGACGATGCAAGTGATTACACAACTGTAAATTTCAGTCTCCTTGCATATAGACCATTCTTTTGCAATTGAGTTTCTTTTCCTTTCTTTCCTTGTTTTTCCTGTTTACGAGGTACAAAAAAGAGCAAAGAAAACATGTGCATCCTCGATTACAAATGTTTTTCCTATCTGAACATTGTTTCATGTTTTTTCTCAGTTTCAGGTCAATGAATCCACGTTTGTTGACCCTTTAAATGACGAATCTGCGATATAGAATTTGCTTCCAATTGTTGAAGCAAACACATAGGTGAGTTATCAATATTGTCCCTTTCTCTGCTATTTCAAAACAAACTGCACAGTCTACTGTCAATAGATTGTAATTTCCATGCAAGTGCTTCATGCAAACTGGTTCGTGCAAGTTGCACTTTGCAATTTCCATGCAACTGCTTTTTCATCTTTAGAATATGGAATTTTATAAAATGTTGTTGCGTTGGTTTCTGCCACTTTGTTCTATTCAAACTACGTTTAACAAAATAGGCAGAAAAGGAAAAAACTCAAAGCAGATGGCAAATCCTATTGAAAATAAAACAACCTTTTGCATTGTCCATGTTGAAAATCTGGTCGCATTGCACATACTTTTGTCACTGAATAGTGTTCCTGCAATAGTCACAGATATATGGGACACTTAAGGTCAGAAATGCATTTGCACCTCCTTTTCAACACATCTGCAATGAATGCAAGTTGCCCATGCTTAAAAATTCCAATATCTGTGCATTTTATAACGATGAAACAACTACCATACATGAACACAATTTGTTGTACAAGTTAGAGAAAGATGACAGAACCATCGAATGCACACTTCGTGGGTCGCAACTAAAAGAATATTGCCTTGCACTTTGAACACCAGGTATGGAAACAAATTTTTGCACTTACAAATATCTCCCAACATTTAACCACCTGCCACTACAGTTCACAACTTGTTGATTTCTACTTCTGAATCAGATGTTTCCCTCTTTAATTCGATTTTTTTATCTGAAATTAACATCAACATCATTTTATTTGAAATTAAAAAAAAACAAAAAACACACGTTGTCTCAACCATACAAATACATATTCCCCTATCTATATCTACTTCTTTTGCTACAGGCATTCAGAAATGTGGAATCTATTCCCAACCAAGAACTCTTTCTCTCGCTTCTGGCACTTCATTGGTTTTCAGTCTTATTCCTCGGCCTAGCAGGCAAGTATCTCCTTCCTTATATTTTGTCTCTACTCAAAATAAGTCCATAAGAACAGGTCAGCATCATTCAAACTAAAAAATGCAGCAATCAATACTGGGGTTTTCTCCATTATTACACTAAAGAGGTGCATTCTACATCCCAGTATGGAAAAGAGTGCATTTTACACTTATTTTTTATAAAAAATAATAAAAAATTATTAAAAATAACATATAGGTTTAAATTAAATTTAAATTATTTAGAATTGCATAAATTAATATAAATTAGATAAACTAAAACCGTAAACATTGGATTACACATTTCCTCAACACTTCCACTCTAAAAAAAAGTTTACACCCTGAGATATTTGATCCCTCTCCGTGCTTGGTAGATCCCCTTTTAAATGGATCTATACTGGTGCATATCCTTGTCCAGCCTCTACTCTTGCTCTCCGTGCTTAGTAGATCCCCTTTTAAATGGATCTATACTGATGCATATCCTTGTCCAGCCTCTACTCTTGCACTCTGCCACAACCTCGAAATAGTTTTCCTTAACACGATTTTTTAAATTTTTTTTCCAAAGAAAATAAAACCAACTTATTATTAAATATATTTTATTTGTAAATTAAATTTAATCACTTTCTAATTGCATTTATTGCAATCAAAATACACATAAACCACTATAAACTTTATAAGAAAAAAAAACACACAAAATATTTTGGTACTATCATAGATGACTGACCAGATCTCATATTCTCATAGCTCTATTGGTTTCCTGTCTCTATCATATTTTAGGAAATGCGTAGGTTTACAAGTCCATGTCGCATGTTCTCCTGGAGTCAAACTTTATATCAAAAATGTTCTTGCTAATGGAATTAATAATAACATCACCTCTAAATATTAAATATTCATTTTGACTTTTTCCATGAAAGATACCCTCCCAAGCGATAGATTCAGCCATTTTAATTTGCATTGGGAACGACTAAATATATTTGAATAGATTTCCCATCCTTCATTGGATCCATACAAGTAAAATGGATTTAATTTAACTTAATTAGTATTAAAAACAATTTAATTCACATACATTAAAAATAAAACCAAAGTTGAATGGTGTAGATTGCTACGTGGAAATCCCTCTTATCAAGTGCCGTCTATTGTTGGCCTTGCACTTTCCCAAAGTAGCAGATAATTGAAAACCTGCTCAAACATCGAAAACCACCTGTTCATTATTTTCCCAAGCAAATTTACACATATCCTTTTGTCTTTCACTTGGCTTATGAATAGACTGTCTTTAAAAAAAAAATATGCACTTTAGACTAGTGAATTGAAACACTACTTGTCTCTGTCCATAGTCATAGAAATAAATAACAACATTGCGTCTCTTGATGCTATTTTGTCTATGCCCATCCTTCATTAGATTCATACAAGTAAAATGGTATTAATTTAACTTAATCAATATTAAAAATAATTTAATTCACATCCATTAAAAATACAACCAAAGTTGAATGTTGTAGATTTCTACGTAGAAATCCCTCCTATCAGGTGTTGCCTTTGGTTGGCCTTGCACTTGCCCAAACAAGCAGATAATTGAAAACCTGAATACATCGAATAAAACTTGTTCATGATTTTACCCAAGCAAATTTACATATCCTTTTGTTTTTCACTTGGCTCAAGAACATATTATGTCTTTTTAAAAAATATATGCACTTTAGATTGGTGAATTGAAACTCTACTTGTCCTTGTTGCTTTTCCACATTGTACATTTGTATTTTCGTAGCTTAGGTGGTCATTACTACATCACTAGTGCATGGGGGACACACCTAGGGGCCACCTACCACTCACTGCACTTGTCTGCAGGAGTTTAGGAGCTCTAGGGATCAATCCCTATAATTTAGGAATCCACTATGAGTGCCACCAACAATGCCCAAGAGTTGACCCTAGTTGGTGTTCAGTTATGTTCAGTTATGCTCCGATTCCCATTAGTTAGTTCACTCTTAGTCATCTTAGCATCAGTTTGCATGATTTAAGGGAATTAGGGCACATTTTCTCACCTACCTACATCAGTTAACTGGTTGTGAAATGATTCAGTGATCCAGAGTTGAATTAGTGAGCTTTAGTGGTGATTTTTCCACACCGAGTTAGCTCTAAAATCACTCTAGGTTGGTAGATTCGAATTCTATCTTAGGCATTCAAATTCTCCTATTTGTAACACCATTGTATTACATATTTTATACTGATTAATGGATGTAATGTTATTCTTCCAATTATTGGTCTCATGTCTGTTTAATTTTCCATGAATTATTGATCAATCTTTACTGAATACTTCTCTCTTATGCAACCTTCTTTTCTTATTGAATTCATGCAGGCTTGAAGATCCTATGCTTCATTAAATTTAACATGGCATCAGAGCAGGCATCCAGGCCAACTTCAAACCTTAGAAACTTCCATTGATGCACCAAAAGCAATTAGGTTCCACATAAATCCTGGTATTCTTGTCTTGCTCCCTTTGGATTCTATCAAGAGAATTCTATCCAAGTGTGATGCACCCAGAGAAAGTGCACATGTCGAAGTGGAGAGTGGTTTAATTGGTTTGATTCAAATTGAAGTGTTTTTGTAGGTAAATTGAATATTTTCTAAAGAATTATTCATTTCTTGAAGTTGTAAGATGGATAATTCAATAGCTTTGACACCCAAAATCCTCACACCCTTCAGTTATCTTGATTAGAGGGTTGATATGCAGATTGTATTACGCTACAAGGGTCTGTACCGGGTCACAATGGGAACATAAGTCAAACCCCATCAACATCTTGAAAAATCAAAGTATCTAAATAAGCTTGATGAAGCATTTGGATTCATGTGCATCCACATCTACAAAGATTTACTCTTTTATCTTGAGGGATTGAGAACACCAAAAGAAGTATGGGAGAAGCTCAAATCCCTGTTTGGAAAACATGATGAGATCATGAGCCATATTCTGGAGAATGAGCTGATAGCAATACATCCCAACAAATTCGAAACTATACATCGTTTTTTCTCAAAATTTAAATCACTTGTCATGCAATGCATGATTGACAAGAAGGATGAGCGATTGATGCTCTCAATTCTGAGCAAACTTGGCCCAAAAATATTAGTGTTCGTATCTACCTTTCACTCTGGGAGAGTGACTACTCCTAATTGGCCAATGCCATCCCTTGATTCCTTCACAGAGTCTCTAATATAGGTACAAGGCAAGCTGATACAGATGGGAGCCCTCAGAGCCTCTCCAAATCAAGCTCTTTTGGATGGTGAGACAAAGAATACACAAGCAAGGAGGAAGTAGAAAGGAAAAGAAAAAAACAACACTGAATTTGAACCTAAGAAAGAGTTTTATCCAATAGATGAAGCCTTGGGCTCTAAGAAGGACAAACATCAGAGGTTTAAGAAGGGAAAGTGCTCCTACTATGAAAGGAAACCATACATAGAAATACTGTATGAAGAAGACCATAGATCAGATGTCAAAAATCCTTGAGAAACACAATACTTCCCTCCCTGAAGGTGCAAGGAAGGTTGACTCTAGAGATAAGACTGGAGATCATCATGAGAGATGCCATGCACTGAAGGTTGGTTTTTCAAAATCACATTCCTTCCTCATTGATTCAGGAGCATCCAATCACATGGTTGCATCCAAAGAATCATTATATTCATTACAACTTACTGATAGTCCAAGTATTCACATGGGAGATGACACTCAAATCCAAGCTGAAGGAAAGGGTTCAATAAATTTAGAACATGAAGTGTTAAAGAATGTACTCTATGTTCTCTCCTTAGCAACAAATTTGTTGTCTGTATACTAGATGACTCATACATGCTCACCAAAGCGAGCGGTATTTGGTCCTGACTTAGAGGAGATCTCATATATCTCAACTCGGAAGCTTATAATGAACGATGTTGCAAACCATGCCTCCAAGGAATATGAATTCTCACACTTTCTGCCATACTCAGATCCAGTTCGATCTCAACCACCATTTGAAAGGGAAAGTAAATTCATCCTACCTAAACCTTTTTCATATGATAATGGTTCCATTAAAGTTTCATATTCAGAATCCAAAGCAGAGGACCAAGTTGAATTAGTTTATAGAATTGAAGATGAAGTTCAATCAGATCCAGATCCAGATACATTCCTTACTATTGGAATTTGTGCAACTTCAGAAGTTATTCTTATTATACTTGTATTGTATTTCCTTGTACCTCCTACAGGAGTTCATACTATTGTAACTACTCATGTATACCCTAGAAAGAATCAATGTAAACCCTGGGTACATGATAAACAAGCCTAATAAAAAAAAATTGTATTTCCCCAAGGTAGGTCGACCCTAGTTTTTTTCCACTTGGAAAATCATTATAAATAGGAGGCACCCCTCCTCATTATTTCACACATTCACAACAAGTTTCTCCAGCAAAAAGGTGCGATACTACACTCTAGGAGAGTATTTTCTGGGGTTATATCTGCGACAGACACTCTCTCTCTCTCTCTCTCTCTCTATGTTCTTAGAAGTTATTATCTCTATACGAAGGTTTGCTGGGTTTTTCTCGATTGGGTTTCGCAGGATAAATTCTTGTGTTATTTGTTTTTGTGCTTTGTATGTCTTCTAGAGATGGTATCAAAGAAGTTCTAGAAGAGGCCATTGCTGGAAGCTAGGGTTTTACCTTCCAAGGAATTTCCTCATCTCTTCAACAAAAAAATACCTTTGGAAAATTTTCTCTAGGGGAGGAACATATTTTGGTGAAGGAAAATCCAAATCCCGAGAAGTTTCAATTTTGACCTAATTCTGCTGCTGCAGAAATTAGGGTTTCAAGTTTTGTGCTGATCAAGCCACTCCATTGGCTCTAATTCACCTCTCCTCAACTCACCTTAACAAGGCGCATCTATCCATGAGGTTAGTTTCTTCAAATTCAAAAGTTAACTTTTGACCTAACCCCTTCTAGGGTTTCTGATCTATAGAGAAGATGATTGGAATGAAGGTTGAGGATCCTCTTGATGGGGCTACAAAATTCATATCTAGGAAGCATGAAGATTCAACAACTGATGTGGAATATGGTCATCATCACAAGAAACAAAATAAATGAAGATCATACAAATTCTTCTTCATATCATCTTTATTAGGTACAGTTCCCACCACTAGTGACACATGGCTCATAGATAGTGGTGCTTGCAAGCATATGACTAGTTGGTTGTAAAGAAAACCTTTTAGAAGTAGTTGAGAAAGAATCCCATCTTCGTGTTGTACTTGGAGATGATGCCAACTACATTGTGAAGGGATTTGGATCTACCTCTCTTTAGTTAGAATTAAATGACTTATTACATATGAATGATGTGCTATATGTACCTGGTATGAAAAGAAACCTTGTCTCCATCTCTGCTTTAGAAGACAAGGGATATAGAGTGACATTTGCAGATGGAAATGTGCTAGCATGGCACAAAGATTCTAGCATGAACACAACAAAAGTGATCGGTATAAGGGAGGAAATACTATATCGTTTGACCACTTTACTAGCTCAAGCATTAGTCCATGATTCCACCAACATAAATGAGCTATGGCACATAATACTAGCTCATCTAAGCTATCAATCTCTTCCATATTTAAGGAACATGGTGACAGGTATAAAAATGCTTTATGTAGACTATTATGGTGTATGTAGAGGATGTGTACTTGGTAAGAATACCAAGGGTTCATTTCCAAAAAGTGAAAATAGATCCAAGGGAATATTGGATCTCCACTCTAACTTATGTGGACCAATTACAGTAACTTCACAGGGTGGTTACATCTACTATGTAACATTTATTGATGACCACTCACGAAAGACGTGGATATACTTTCTCAAGACCAAATAATCCGAGGAAGTTCTCAGTAAATTCAAAGAATTCAAAGCACAAGTCAAGAATCTGTCAAGAAGAAGGATTACCCAAGATCAAATAACGGTGGAGAATATACCTCTACAGAGTTTAATGATTTTTGCAAATAAGCAGGAATTAAGATGGAGCTTACAGTTCCCTACAACCCTCAACAAAATGGGGCTGCAAAAATAAATAATTGAACAATTGTAGATGTAGCCAAAACCATTATGCATGACCAAAGTCTACAATGTTCTCATGTGAAGAAGCATCCAAGACAACTATTTATGTTCAAAATAGATTCCCTCATAAAATATTGCCATAACATGACTTCGGGAGAAGAATTCACAGGAGTAAATCCAGAAGTAGGCCACCTTTGTATCTTTGGCTATCCAGTTCACATTCATGTGCCCAAGGATAAAATGACAAAGTTAGAACCTTGAGGAAAGAAGCGAACATTTGTGGGATACATTGAGTCTTCAGAGGCTTATAGAATATACATCCCAAGATCCAGGAAAATCGAAGTCAGTCGGGATGCGACCTTTGAAGAAGAGATGGCTATCCAAAAGGTAAGAGGATCTGATACAAAGATCGATGATGATGAAGAGATGAGATCATATCCCCCTCCAAAATTTAAGAGGGATTCTAAAGAAAAGAATGAACTGATCGATCCCATTGATCTAGTTGAGCCAGTTGATGTTCCCATAGATATGGCATTAAGCCGAAAAATACCTAAATGGGCACAACAGAGATTGTAGGATGTAGAGGGGCACAGAGATCCACATGGAATCCATCGGCAAAGAAAAAGAGCTCAGAGGTTCTTGAGTTATGTAGCTTTGATGAGTCACATCATTGAATCAGAACCTACCACATACAAAGAAGCATCCAGGAACCATGTTTGGAAGGATGCCATGATGAAGGAGTTCAAGTCCATCATGAAGAATGACATATGGGAGGTTGTAGCAAGACTCGAGGGTAAGTCAGTAGTGACCTACAAATGTATTTTCAAGATTAAACACGGAGCATATGGTAGCATGGAGAAACACAAGGCCAAATTTGTTTCCAGAGAGTTCTCTCAGAAAGAGGGAATTGAATATGATGAAACATTTGCTCTTATGGATCGATATACTT
Organism: Pseudotsuga menziesii; assembly: GCA_001517045.1. NCBI lineage: Eukaryota > Viridiplantae > Streptophyta > Pinopsida > Pinales > Pinaceae > Pseudotsuga > Pseudotsuga menziesii. The sequence goes on along the minus strand of LPNX011031519.1, from coordinate 425,433 downwards.
CCATTAGAACCATCATTGCTATTGCTTCAACTATTCGATGGAATTTGCATCATACGGATGTAAAGACCGCCTTCCTCAATGGTATTATTGAGGAAGAAGTTTACATTGAATAAACAGAAGGATTGTCCATAAGAAATATTCTCACATATGTAAACTAAGAAAGGCATTATACAGGCTCAAGCAAGCACCTCATGCTTGGTATGGACAGATAGACAGATACCTGGTAAATTTGGAATTCACCAAAAGCGATGTAAACCCCAATATTTACTGCAAGATTGAGGATAATGAACCACTAAATTTGGTCTTGTACGTGGATGACTTGTTTCTCATAAGAAATGAGAAACTAATTGGATGGTGTAAGAATAAGCTCGCCTCTGAGTTTGAAATGAAGGATCTCGGATTGATGCATTACTTCTTGGGATTAGAAGTATGGCATAGGCAGGAGAAAATTTTCCCAAGTCAAGGAAAATACACCATTGATATTTTGAAGAGATTCAGAATGTTGGAGTGCAAATCCATGGCTACCTCGATGGATGAAAATTTCAAGAAGTTGAAGGATTCCACCTCAAATTTTGATATGATTGATCCCACCATGTATCGCCAGTTGATTGGATATCAGATGTATCTGACAAACACCAGACCATATATATGTTTTTTTGGGAACACCCTTAGCTAGTTTATGAGTGATCTGAGGTAGATTCACTAGGTTTCTACAAAACATGTTCTCAGATACTTACATGGCATTGTGGGATATGGTATGAGATATGCTTCAGGATGTGATATGATATTGCAAGGATTTTTTGACTCAGATTGGGTCGGTTGTGTTGCATATAGGAAGAGTACTTCCATATGTTTCTTTAGTTTGGGCTTTCAGTAATTTACTGGTGTAGCAGGAAGCAGACCTAAGTAGCACTTAGCACCGCAGAGGTCGAGTATATGGTTTCCAATACAACAACCTGAGAAGCAATATGACTTCTAAAACAACTTGCAGGATTCTTTGGTCAGTTTCTAGGACCAGCTGTAATTCACCGTGATAATCAAAGTTGTATACAAATGTCAGGGAATCATGTATTTCATATTAAAATGAAGCATATAGATATCTGTATCACTACATTTGTGATATGGTACCGAAAGTTGCGATCGAGTTACAATATGATCCCACAATTGACTAGACTGCAGATATTCTTACCAAGCCTCTTCTCAGGACAAAGTTTGAATACTTTTGTAGAATACTTGGAGTAGAAGAAAATGAATCCCTCGTGGAGAGTGAAATTTGAGACTAATATCTATTATTCCTTCACAAAGGTTCCTCTACTTATTCTAAATATCAGCCAGGTATGGGAGAAAACCCATCGGCCTTGTGAGACAGGAAGATAGTAGATAGCCGTGTGCACAATTGACCACTATACGCTTGAATCCTCAATTTCGTTCTTTGGAGTAATCCCACCAGATCTTGAGACAAACAGGTTATAAATGGTCATGTACACGGGTGGCTTCTACTCGCCCATGTTCTCATCTAGGTATGGGATAAATCCCATCAGCATCTTGAGGCATGAAATACATATACGGTCGTGTGCACTGGTGGCCATTATATGTTTGGATTCTCAATAAGGTGTTCTTTGGAGTATTACCACCAGCTATTGAGATGAAAAATTTGTAGATGGTCATGTACACTGGTGGCCTCTATTGGTCTTGGTTCATAACCCGATGTTTTGAAGAATTCCCACCAGGCCTGGCACTCAACTTGGTGTAGGAAAATTCCCACCAACAATTGAGATGAACTGATAGTAGATGGATGTGTGAATCATTTCCATGTTCTCAGGTAGAGACAGACATATAGTATGATTGAATGGATCAAACGTTGATGACTCCCCTCGATGGAAAACGACAATGTTAATGACCTTCAATATGTATAGAGATGATCGAGACAGATGAGATGTACATAAGAGACCCATATGTTTGTGATGTTGATGATGACCATATCTAAAGAATACCTTCATTGTTGAGAGGACAATGTTGGAATTTTTGCAACTTCAGAAGTTATTCTTATTATACTTGTATTGTATTTCCTTGTACCTCCTATGGGAGTTCATATTGATGTAACTACTCATGTAGACCCTAGAAAGAATCAATGTAAACCCTGAGGAAATAATAAATAAGAATATATATATGTGTGTGTGTGTGTGTGTGTGTATTTCCTCAAGGTAGGTTGGCCCCAGTAATTTTCCACTTGGAAAATAAGTATAAATAGGAGGCACCCCTCCTCATTATTTCACACATTCACAACAAGTTTCTCTAGAAGAAAGGTGCTCTACTACAGTCTAGGAGAGTATTTTTTGGGGTTATATCTACGATAGACTCTCTCTCTCTCTCTCTCTCTCTCTCTCTCTCTCTCTCTCTCTCTCTTCTCCATGTTCTTAGAAGTTATTATCTCTATACAAAGGTTTGCTGGGTTTTTCTCGATTGGGTTTCCCAGGATAAATCTCATGTTATTTTTTTATGTTCTTTGTCTTCCTTCTAGAGATCCTATTTTTTATTTGCAAATAAGATATACTGCTATGATCTTGTAATAACTAACACTTACTCCCAATCCTAGGACTAAGTGGGCTCAAAAGGTTATTGAGGAAGCTGTGAACATGAATGGAGAGTCATTTGCCATGAGGAGAACAAGATATCAATTTAAAAAAGAGAGCCATGTGCTATGTCAAGCAAACTCACTTCTTCCAGAGAGGTGTTACAAACTCCCAAAGAGATGCTACATGATGGTAAGGTCTGATAAAAAAATCTTCTCACTAAAGAACAAATTGTATCATGTCACTCTTCCTCCATAAAGAAGAGACAAAGGGGAAATTTCTTCTCCTTTTTGTCATCGGATTGGAAGAAGGTGGAGAGGTTCACATGCACAGTAACAGGAAACTAGTTCACATAAAAACCATCACACTGCATTACTGCTCCACAGAGATGTAGATTGCAAAAATATTTTCATAAGTTTTTACTCAAGAAGATATGTTTTCTCTTAGTATGAAAGCATGATCCTGATTTTTCCTGCTTATTTTGAGTGGGGTGAGGGGGGGGGGGTGCTTCCCATGAGGTTTTCCCCATTTCCTCGATTGTTAAGTAGTCATTTTTCATTTAGATTGTTTGGATGACCTTGGTATTAGTTTCCAGAGACCAGGTTGTCTAAGTTAGGATTAAGCAGGGGGGGGGTGTTGGGATTATTAATTAATCCTCTCTTTGACCACATAGTCTATTTGTATTTTCCTAGATTAGGAGGTCATCACCACTTCGTTAGTGCACTGGGGACACACCTAGGGGCCACCTGCCGCTCACTCCATTGGTCTGCATGATTTTAGGCGCTCCAGGGACCAATCCATATAAATTAGTTACCCACTCCGAGTGCCACCAACAATCTCCAATAGTTGACCTTACTCGGTGTTCAGTTATGTTCATTTATGCTCCGAATCCCATCAGTTAGTTCACTCTCAATCATCCTAGCCATGGTGGTATGCCATGGTGTCACATCTATCAAGTTCATGGACATCAACACGAATATTGTGTGTTTATCTAGAAGATGGTGTTGAAGATGACAAATTTGTATTGCACATTTTGTCGATCTGTTGGGAATGAAGACAAGGACTGTCGAGCATATGATTTGTTCTAGGAAAGGATGATATATGCATACTATGTGAATGGATAAGACCATCAGACGATGGAGAGACCGCCACAACAACATCAACCATAGGTGGTACAAACATAGTTGCAACCACAGTTTGCTCCTCTGTAGCCACAATACAACCAGATCCAGTATGCTCTGCAGCAACCGCAATATACTCAACTGCAATATGCGTAACCATAGTTGAATCCCCTGCCATAGTAGTAGTTCATTAAACCAAAATATCAACAGTAGGGAGGTTTTCATGGAGGATTTCAAGGAGGATGACGCAGAGGCTTTGGTCGAGGAGGAGGATGAGGTTGCGAAACTGTGCAATGTTATAATTGCGGAGTGTTGGGGCACTACTAGAGAGATTGTCCAAAACTACAGTCGTAATGTACATATTGTACCACTGCAGATCACACTGTTGAAGACTATCCACATATGATTGCTAAGTGGAAAGCAAGGAATGTTTCACCACCCCAGAACCAGAACCAGAATGCAAATCAGAATGCGAACCATCTAGTGAATCCACCACCAAAACAGAACCAAGGCCCAATAGTTGCAAATATCTCAGTAGAACCCAAAGTTTAGTTTGTTGATGTTGCTGTTATTACTCACGGAGATGCGATGACAGGGGATGATGGCCAGATTCCACAAGTCCTGTTGGATGGAAAGAATAAGGTGCAATTTGATGTCGACATTGAGAGGGATACATTCTTAGAAGCACATGATGCTATAAGAATAGATTCGGGTAAGTTGTATGTTTTTGAAATGGCACCTATTTTTTATTAAACTTTGGTAGCAGGACCATCGCGGCAACATGGTACCTTGTAATTTTTTTTTGAATGTTGTTTATCATGGAAAAATATCCTGATGCACTTATTGAGATTGCGATTCTGTTGCATCGACCAAAGAAGGGGCAGAAGGAGTCTGCTGTGAATACCCTGCACAAGAAGAAAAATGGGAAAGAAATGAGAATGAATATCCAGACTGGGGATGATGAGGTGGATTCAGTTATTATGGATCTAGGATCATATGTCAACATTCTGACAAAGAAAACCTGGGAAAAGGTGGGGAAACCATAGTTGGTTTGGTCCCTTCTATAGTTGTGATTGGATAACCAAGCCAGAGTGACACCGGTTGGGCGAGTACCACGTCTGGCAGTGGAAATTGAAGGAATGAGGACTTACGCAGACATAGATGTTATTAATATTGTTGATGATGGAAGCTCGTATCCTGCTTCACTGGGGATTGGATGGCTAATGAAATCTTGGTGGTGATTAACTTCAAAAACCGTGTAATGACCTTCAAGAACTGCGATATTAGAGTCAAAGCCTCGATGTATCCAATTGAAGGAAGAAGGTATGTTGAACCAGTTAAGGAAGAATTTGTAGGGGATGGGATCATGCGTACAATATTTCAGAAGGCTATGTCCACCCTATTATTGATGGGTAGTTGGGTTGGCGAAGCTCTAGCTCCGCATCATTGGATTCTGATGATGCCTTAGAGAATTGGAAGAATCATATGCATGAGGTATCGATTCAGAAGTGTGGAAGAATTACTTAGTCATTATGACGAGTTGCAACATATATTGTTGAGTTACCAAATTATGAGGGACTCCTTGATTTACCTAATTTTTTGGTTGAGTTTGAAGATAGGGTGTCAGAACCACATAGGTTATTGGAATTAGATGAAACATTGAAGGATAGTCTAGCATGATGGTGGGAAAAACACAAGAAATCGATCATTGGGTGGTCGCTATGTCACCGGTTGATGGAGGTTTGCTTTGGTGGAAAAGAACAATACCAAGCTTAGAAATATGATGGGCGTAATGATCCTAATGATCATTTGATTGCATGCTAGACCATGTGGGTGTCACGCCCAAAGAATGAGTGGGTACATGCATTTGTGCACACATTGGACAAAATGTCATGATAGTGGTATGTATCAGCCGAGCTTCATAGAGAGATTACAACATGGGAAGAGTTGTTGGTTTGTTTCAGTCACACATTCAGTTTTGCAGATGCTGATCTTGTGATTCATAGTGTGCTACAACATATCTACAACGCTTTTTTGAAGGTAGTTCCAGTTGCATATCATGTGGACCCGCATGAATAACCAATGATGCAGTTGATGATAAAGTGCTATAATGTGATAGGAGGACCTGAGGATGAATATGACACACGAAATGTCAATATTCTAGAATCCAAAGGAAGTAAGGATATTGTGGCGCCAAAAATTTTGATAGACAGATTCAATCAACCATTGAATATTTGGAAGGTAAATATTGGAATAGAGGATGAAACAAAATTCACAAATATTGGAGAGTACTGGGATGAAGAAACCCTAGCCAAGATCACGTATATGCTGTGCAAATTTCAAGACTTTTTTCCGATGAATTTTTTTGAAATGAAGGGGATCTTAGGAGATATGTGAGAAATGAAAATCCCACTGAAGCCAGATGCGAAGCCTACAAAGCAGTGGCCCTATTGACTAAATCCACTATACAAGGAGAGAGTAAAGGCTGAACTCGAAAAAATGTTGGACGCTGGAATAATAGAACCAGTTGAATAATTAGAGTGGATCAGTCCTATGGTGGTGCAAGATAAGAAGACATGCGAGGTTCAGGTCTGTGTTGATATCAGGAAGCTGAATGATGCATGCCTTCATGATCTATTTCCGATGCCATTTACTGATGAAGTGATGGAAGGAGTGGGCGGTTAAGAGATCTATTTGCTCACAGATGGATTTTATGGCTATCATCAGATTAATATCACGAAAGAGGATCGACATAAGACAACTTTCGTTATTGAATGCAGATGTTTTCAATACACGGTGATGCCATTTGGACTCAAGAATGTGCATGCGATATTCTCCAGGATCATAGCTGATGTGTTCAATATTTTATACAAAAGTTTTTGGCGGTATACATGGATGATTGGACAGTATATGGGTTGGTTAAGGACCATATTTCCAATCTACGACTGATGTTGGAGTGGTGTCGACAACATCAGATTGCATTGAATTCGAAGAAGTGCATATTTTGTGTGCCTTTCGAGATGTTGCTAGGGAAAATTGTTTGCAAGGAAGGCCTGTTGGTCAGTCCAGCTAATATTGCACTTATTCTTAACTTGCCACCACCCACAAATGTGAAGAAACTTAGAGTGACATTAGGCCATACAGGATATTATCGCAAGTTCATCAGAGGATATGCTTCGATCACAACACCTATGGAGAAGCTGCTGAAGAAAGATGTGTAGTTTGAATGGATTCACGAGTGTCATGGAAGTTTTGACACATTAAATATGAAGATGGCTACAACACCAATCTTGGTTTTTCTGAATTGGATGAAGGAATTCCATGTTCATGTTGATGCGTTGTCAATCATGCCAGGAGTAGTGTTGGAAGATCCAGGAGAAGGGGGTATTGATAACCTAATTTATTTTTCCAGTCAAAAGTTGTCATGTGCTGAGAATAGTTATACCACGACAGAGTGAGAAGGGTTGGAAATGGTCTATGCATTGCAGAAGTTTTGACACTATCTGTTGGGAGGTCACTTCAAGATGTTCATCGATCACTCTACATTGAAATACTTGGTGAATAATCCTGTGTGGAGGGGAAGATATGTCATTGGCTACTCCTCTTCCAAGAGTTTGATTTTGAGATCGTTGTAAAGCCAGGTTGCTTGAATGCAGGACTTGACCATTTGTCATGAATTGAGACATGCGAAGAACCGACGAACATTGAAGATGGGTTACCTGATGCGCAGCTATTCAGGGTTGGAATGGTTGATGACTACTATGAGAAAATAGTTCAACTTTTGGCGACAGTAACAACACTAAAAGGATTCACTATGAATTAGAAGAAGCATTTGGTTGTTGGGGATGCAGATTTTTAGTTGATTGTTGGAGAGCTCTATAAGATGGGACCTGATGAGATTTTATGGCAATGTGTCCTACCGCATGAGTAGGAGAGGGTCTTGGTGGAAATTCATGTGGGAGTTGCAAGTGGACACTATGGAGGTCACACAATTGCCAGGAAGGTACTTCGCACAGGACTATGGTGACCAACTCTCAATGGGGATGCAACAAAATATGTGTAGAATTTTGATGTTTTCCAAAGAACCGAGAAGCCACCACAAAGGGATGAGATGCTGTTAGTACCTCAGGTAACGATACAACCATTTGATAAATGGGTAGTGGATTTTGTGGGACCAATCAACCCACCAAGAAAGAGAATCGGTGCACCTTATATCATTACATCGACATATTATTTGACAAGGTGGGAAGAAGCCACCCCAGTTACAGATTGCACTACTGCAACTGCACCAAGGTTTCTATTTGACAATGTCGTCACTTGCTTTGGTTGTCCAAAGGTATTGATGAATGATCAAGGGATTCTTTTCATCAATCACACCATCAGTTCGCTGACAGAGTAATTCCAAATACAACATAAAAGAGTACCCCCTAGCATCCGCAAGTGAATGGGACAATTGAAGCATTCAATAAGGTGTTGGAACATGCACTCACAAAGGTCTATAACACAAAATGGGATGACTAGGATTTGAATATTTCAATAGTCTTATGGGTGTATCGCACTACTTGCAAAAGGTTGACAAGGAATACCTCATTTAAGTTGGTGTATAGGAAGGAGGTAGTCATGCTAATGAAATACATTATTCCAAGTTTGTGCATCGCAGTAGCGACATGGATGGATGATGCAAGAGTAATTGAAGAATGCCTATCATAGTTGGTCCACCTAGAGGAAGACCTCTTTGTTGTAGGATTTCATCAGTGCGTTGAGAAGGATCGACAGAAAGCATCACATGACCGACACATCAAGAACAAGCACTTTTAGCTAGGAGACCTGGTGCTACTGTATGACAGTAAGCTTGCGAAACATCCTAGTAAGTTGCAGATAAATTGGTTGGGTACTTATGTTATTAATTTCATTACTAAGGGAGGTGTGGTACAATTGCAACAATTGAGTGGTGCGATGTTGCCTAAGTTAGTGAATGGAAGCCAGATAAATCCCTACAGAGAGGTCTTGGTGCAATGCGATGCTTGAGACATTGCGAAGACTGGAAAAAAAATATTTTTTTTATTAGGTGGTAATAAGGAGGTTGGCATACTAGAAGCAAGTGGCAGCGCAAACAGATGTGTCAAGGTCATAGTTAGGGAGTAATGTGGCTACATCCGGAGGGACACGATAGAGTCAAACCAATAGTAAATGAAACAGTTAAGCCATTTATCTAACGACGTTGTTGGACGATACACACATTAATGGAAGATCTGACCATTAGATTGGGAGGATCAATGGTGGATTCAGGTGATGAATGGAGGATTTGGTCGAAATGATTAAGAAATATTTCACATGGTCGATCCCGTGCTATAAGAATTGGAAGACCGTGGTTTGAAGTCACCATTGTGAAGCATGTGTTGTAGAGATTGAGTTGTAGAGAGTGAGTTGCAAAGGTGATACCGAAGCACATAGTTGAGTGAGATCGAGTTGCATAGTAGAGTAAGGTTGAAGAGTGCAGTGAGTGATCAGAGAGTGTTTTTAGGCAATTAGGAAATATGTGGAATGCTGCAATTCCACATGATATTTCAAGTGGGAGTGCCCGAGGATCACTAGTCATTGGTGTCCCAATTGAGGAAGAGGTAGCCAGTATGTCGGTGGGCTCATCATGTAGAAGAAGAGGGGGGCTAGTCGCCCCAAGTCACTGACATAGAAGAAGAGAAGCATGAGAAGTTCGACTAGAGCAGATGCATAGGCTATGATAGGCAATTGAGGCCTCCATGGTGAGGGCAGGGGTGACCATGGCAGACATCCCTGGATTTGTTCCACCATGCAAGCCTGGTGCAAAGCAGTGGAAGCCAACCAAGAACCAAAGGTACCCTATAAATATGTCAGCGATACCGAAGGGGATGAAATGCACATTTGATATTGTGCCCTGCCTAGTCAAAATGAAGTATGAGGACCATGATATGCTGGTGCACATAGAGTGTACCGCAGATCCATTTGATAAAAGGACAAGACAAGAAGGTGATCCAACGAGTGACGAGGTTGCAGCGATCGAGGATTCTAGGCCTCATTCATATGCCACATTTTGGTTAATTGGTGTAGGCCAATGCATGCGCCAAACAATTGTTGGCATGTTTCCATGGAGGTTACATGTGGCTGGACCGGTCGGTGCCAGTCACCATAGAACTAATATTGCATATTATGGGGTTTCCCATGCAGGGGCATGACCCATCGTAATACTTTCGCAACAAATATAACGATAAAAAGTTAGTCGCCAAGCTCAAAATAAATTTGTCTTGGAGTGCGACAAATGTGCACACATCATGGATAGAATCAACGAGCAGGCTGTGCGTATTACAGCCAAGATTATGGCGAGCAAGGTCGTGTGGAATAATCGGCCTAACTAATGCACTTCAAGAGTAATTTCATGTGCTGAGTTGTGCACCGAGGGCGTACAAATGAACTGGTCATTATTCTTACTAAACCAGTTGATGGAGGATGCCATGATCGTGCAAGAGGGGAAGCGTCCATTCACATAAAGTTGGATACTGATATTGATTGCGTTAGTCACGTGGATGGAGCCTACGAACTACCAAGGAATGGATGTTGCAGTAGGCCAAGTCTGCAAGGATGCGATGTATCAAAACCTATGACATCTTAGTGAAAAAGACAAGTTGAAGGACTGTGCCATACATTTTTGGATGTATTGGGATGCATTGTTGGTTGCAGCCGTGAAGATTTTGCGGATCACAGAAGAAGTAGTAGCAAAGTATCAACAAGTCATATGATTCACCATTGGTCCACATGCAATACATGTGCAAGCGCGACAGGACCCATAACGACAATAGTTAGTGACATTGTATAAGCTAATTGAGGATGAGTTGGAAGCCATGGTGGCCGAGTGTCCTGTGGAGTGGAAAGCGCTGGTGAGTTCAGAGGAGGTATTAGATGATGAGGCAATCCCTCCAACTGATGTGCTAGTAGATCAAGCACCAGTACATGAAAGTGATTAGGATCCAAGAGAATCATCATCAAGGACCCTGACCGATTTGGAGGTAGAAAGACAATATGAGGAGACACACACAAAGAGACGATAAGAGCACGGATATGTCAGTAGTGCAACACCAATGGAAGATGACCATGTGAATCACATCATTGTGGAAATTGTAGTGGTAAAGAAAGGATTGCAACTCAATTGAGGCACCAGTCAACGAAGGGATTTAGAGAGGTAAAGTTGTAAATCACATATTTGATTTATGCAATTTTGGAAAGAGTGCCAGAAGTAAATCTGGTATAGAGGATGGATGATATCAGTACAGGGAAGCGAGCCAGGATTGTGTTGATCTCACCACAGGTAGTAGAAATGCAAAGAGAGAATATTGACACATCCTTACAGTAGTTAGAAATCATTGTGTTGGACGTCAATGAGTTATTGACGCACACATTGGTGCGACTTCAGAAGTTGGTTACTCAAGAACTGGTCGACCGAGAGCAGATCATTGGAAATCATCTTATGGAATCACAAGAAAGAGAAGAAACAATGAATAAAGAGATCAAATATTTGAAGAAGGAGCAGGACAGGTTCATCATAGAAAAGGCACAGCTCTAGGACGATAGAGCGCGACTAGAAAAGGTAGTTTCTGTCGCATGTCAGGAAGTTTTGGAGATCACATAAGACATGGATGCTGAGGCCAAAGAACATAATCTAGGAGAGGTTATTACATCCTTCAAATGCGACATTGAAGAATTGAATGCGCTGGTGAACCTAGGCACATCGCCGTAGAAGGCTGTGGAGCACAAGAGCCACATTAAAGACTTTGCAAAGCACCTTGAGGAGATGGAAAAAGAATCCAAGCTCGTTACGATGCGACTACAAATTTTTGGGTTAGTGTGGTCTAGGATGAACAATTAGAACACCTCAATACACAACTGGGAGAAGCAGAGGCACAGTTGGATACATTAAGGGCATCGCTCAGAATGATGGCCCCAATTGTGTAGGTAACGAAGGTAGCATAATTAAAGGAGTTACAAAAACGAGTCACAAAGGAGAGGGAGCAAAAACAAAGGCGCATGACTCAACTTGAATATTTTTAGGACATTAGCGCACAACTATTTCTAAAAGTAGTTACTACACTTCAAGCGGCGCAGGATGTGTGGAAAGAGGTGAATGCAAGGAATGCTAAACATCCACTGGAGTGGGAGGTTACAATATGCATGGAAATCAGTGACAAGGTGAAGGAGCAAGTCAAAGAAGTCATGCAACAATATGAAGAGTTCAAGATTAAAATCATTGACTACACTATTTCTAGTTGACGTGGCTCGAGAGCGAGCCACAAGATTGTGTTGGGGGCATGTTGGAAGTAAGTTTTGATCAAGATAAGTTGTGTAGCACCAAGGGTGATGCGCAAGGGAAAAAGATGATGCGCAAGGGAGAAAGATGATGCACAAGGGTGAAAGATGGAGCGCAAGGTGGGAAAGTCGATAAAGCATTAGATTGGTAATATTTTGTAGTTTTTGGTCATTATTCTGTAGTTTTTGGCCCAAGTAGTTAGGAAGTTGATCTAAGTGGGCTACTTTGTAAAAGATGCAAGCCTATAAGTAGAGATAGAAATGTAGTGTTGAGATAAATTTTGGAGAGATAATATCTATCTTGTGAATCTGATTTTTATGTTGGATACTCTATGGAAGACTATGTTCTATTTTGATGCAAAGTAATTTGACATGACAGAGTTTTGATGAAAACACTGTGTTTTATCTCTTTCTTCTTTCCCGTTTTCCCTTTGATGTGATGTGAATGAATTGATACCACAGTATGATGCTTCTTTCTGAATGGTGTGATGTTTTCATGTTTTAAGTCATGTTATGATGGTCGATCTGTTTATAAGTAGTTATCTTGTTGCGATCTAAATGTGTTAATGTGCTCTGATGATTGATGGTATGGATCTATGATAATAAAACCTTGTTTGCATCTATGAAGTAATGATGTGATAGACAGATAGCAGATGCACAATCTTCTTTACTGTGGAAACGTGGTTCCGATAGTTCTCCCTTGAACATATTGGGTGAGAACTCATCTTCTCCGTAGGTGTTGCTGGACAAGGTAAAACCTGTCTAGGCTGGTGCTCAGGGAGATCGTTGAGTTGAGGGTGTCGACAAAGAGTGAACCCATGTCGATGGATCTCTTTCAACAATGTTATTCTTTCAATTATTGGTCTCATGTGTGTTTAATTTGTCATGAATGATTGATCAGTCTTTACTGAATTCTTTTCTCTCTTCTACAACCTTATTTTCCTATCTAATTCATGGAGGCATGAAGATCCTATGCTTCATTAAATTGAACAGTCCTTATCCATAACCATAGAAATAAATAACAACATTTCTTTTCTTGATGCTTGATGCTATTTTTCCTACGAAGCATAATACATATTTTAGAAAAAAAGCAAATGGCTCCTATCAAATTTCACTTTTCCCTTCTCTTAACTTAGGAGCTACTCAAGGATAGTTGAAAACAACATTAGTCTATTTGTAATAGTCATTGACATATTATAATATGTTTTTTTGTCAAAATTTTGCAATATATACAAATCTAAATGAAAACAAAATTATATTTTACATTCTTTTGAGAAAGCAAATCCTTTTCAAATCTATGACAATGTGATTTCCCTAAATCTAGCATTGAGACTTCTTCTATATGCCCATGTATTTGGTTCAAACTTCTATCCTTTTTACAACATTACAAATACATATTTTATTGCAGTTATCAAATTGTATTGACCATGGCCTGTTTGGAATGTGCAGGTGAAATAAGTAGGAAAAAACAACAACAACATGGCCATATGAAAGAAACTTGTGCATACTAGCACTTTTTTTTGCATACAAAAAAAATGGTTTACAATTTTGGTTATTGTTGCAGCTAGGATCTCTTTCTAGTTTCCTTTTTTCTTATCTTAGTGGAAAAGAAAATAAACACAAATGGTTGTTCATGCTATCTCCTATTTAAGTGCCCGTTTCCTTCCTACGGTTAATCATTTTCAAGCCAATTTTGCAACTTCATCATTGGTCTTTGGATACAAAACATCTCCAGCACATGCACATGGATGCTAAAACTTTACATAGTGTTAGAATAATATAAAACAACTTTTACATTTAAACATCCTCTTATTCTCCACTTTGCAATTTGTTCTGGCAGTGTATGCCGAATTTATGTTCATGTTTTGCACTTAATGGTTTTCTTTAATTGAATACAATTGCTTTATGATTGCAACTGGCAATACATTTCAACTTTGGTTTAGTATGTTTTGTTTTTTTGTTATATGCACCTGCATAGTAAGTTTAAATGCTATTTAATAATGTTTACAATGAAAATACATCATGAAAAACAACATTTTATATCAAAATAACAAAATAAATAATGTTAATTTTATAATATCAAAATATGCAATTTGTTCTTCCAATATGTGTTAAACTTTTGATGGTCTTAATCTTTGTCTTTAATAATCATCCTATTATTCACCACTTTGTAAATTGTTGTTGCATTGTATGCCAAATTTCTGTTTGTAGTTTGCACTTAATGTTTTTATTTAATAGAATGCAATTTCTTTATGAACGTTGTTTGCCTATACATATCAACTTTGATTCAACATATTCATTTTCTGCTATACTCACCTGCATAATATGTTTAGATTATATTTAATAATGCTAATGCTCAAACTACATGATGCAAAAACAACATTTAATATCAAAATAAAAAATAAATAATGTTAATTTTGTGATATCAAAATATGCGATTTGTTCTTCCAATATATGCTAAACTTTTGATGGTATTAATTTTTGTCTTTAGCAATTGCACTTGAACCACTGAATTTTCTTTCTAGGCTATTCCATCCTTGGGTTTTACAAATACATATTAAATGTCCTCATATTTGCAAAACTATTGTTGTACTTGCGTTGGCTTCGTTTGACAAAGAGATCATCGATTTCTCACACACAGTTAGCATCTACTACCATTAGAGGAAATTTCAACTCAAAATGGGCCTCCTAAAAAAAATTAATAAAATAATAGTTAAAATAATAAAATAATATTTATTAATTTTGGAGGAAGAAAAGAAAAAAATTACTTTTTTGTTTGTATTTTCGACATATCTCCCTATGTTTTTGGTCAAACTTCGATCGGGAGAGCTCGTTGGATGTAGAATCAAATTCCACATCTAACGATTACTCACTTGACATACTTTTGACAGACCTCGCTACCCCAAAAATAAGAAATACCTGAAAAAACGTGATAATGACATCATCATCATGGTTTTTCAGGTCTTTCTTGTTTTTGCGGTAGCAGAGTCCGTAAAAAGTATGCCGAGTGGGTACTCGTTGGATGCATAATTTAATTCTGCATCCGAATAGCTCTCCCGATCGAAATTTGAGTAAAAAGACAGGGAGATATGTAAAAAATACAAACAAAAAAGTAGTTTTTTTATGATATCCATCCCCAAATTTATATTAAAAAAGCGTTTAAGAGCTATATAGTATTTCAAATTTAAATAAATTTCATTCGTTAACACATGATGACATGGAATTTGAATTAGAGTTAAAAGGCCCATTTTGAGTTGAAATTTCCTCTAATGTTCATTTCAACAATCTTCTTCTCGTCTTTTGCAATTGCAAACAAGCAAAAACTACAGGTGCAATGTTGGTGACATTTCCACCTCATGGCTCTTGTTGACTTAAGTGATGGAGAGAGAAAAACACATCGCATCAAGCATTGCTTAAGTTTAAACGAAAGTCCAATTAAAATAAAAGGGTGAATCCACGGACCTGGGTAACACTTTTTGGCAAGTGCATTTCGGCAAAAACAGAAAAACGCACCTCGGTCGAGGGCTTGTTAAGCCCTCGACCGAGGTCTTAATATCTCGACCGAGGTATCTAAATACCTCGACCGAGGTATCTAAATACCTCGACTGAGGTATCTAAATACCTCGGTCGAGGTATTTAAATACCTTGACCGAGGTATTGCGGGCTTTACAAACCCTCAGTCGAGGTATTTAAATACCTCGACCGAGGTATTTAGATACCTCGGTCGAGGGCTTAAAAAAACAGACTTATCCCACATTCAAACAAATGGAAAATTTTCTGTGCCTTGCAGAGGTGTAAACCCTGCCATTCCTAGCACATAACTGAGCAGA
>LPNX011031519.1:313772-409552 GCA_001517045.1 Pseudotsuga menziesii | reverse complement strand
TTTTTACTGCAAGTCAAAATTCACATGGCATATATGCGTTTTGAGGGCTTCTATCTAGCACATGAGTAAAAAATCAGGTTTTCATCACCAAATTTGGCCTAAAAGTGTTACCCATCTTCATGGAATCACCCAAAATGAACAATAAAGAAAAACAATTCACTTTAATTAACTAACAAATTAATACTTTTAAGTAAATATTATCCAATAACCGATATAAAAAGTTTAAAAGAATATATAAAAATGTAAAAAAAACCAAGAATGCCACTAATAAAAAATAAAGAACATTCAAGACAACAAGGTATTTACTTTAATGAATGAACATCATAATATGCATCACTTCCCTGTAAGGTTTAAATAAATAATTTATGACATCAGATATAAATACCTTAAAATGAAAAAAAGGATTGAACCAAAAATTCAAGCCAACCATGCATTACCTCAATGTAAGGTTTAAGTAAATAAATTTTGATAACATATATAAAAATCTTAAATGAAAAAAAGATTGAACCACAAATTTAAGCCAACCACATGTTAGAGGTCACAAAACTTTACATTTTGCTAATAACTTCACATTGTACATCTTTATTTTTTACTGGAAATCATTCTAAGCAATAACAATGATCATGTTTTATTTACCAAAACATCACACATTACCAAAATATGATGTCCATAAATACAAACACCAATTTCAAGCTCCATTTTAGTAGTGAATTGAAGGCCATTTATAAGGGAGAATTGACTAAAATTGCAGTGAAAATTGTAAAAAAATAGGTCATGCATAAAAGGGAGGAGGGGGATAACAAAAAGGGCTTCAAAAATAGAGAAAATATTAGGGAAAATGGATAAAAAAAGAGCAGGGGAATGCACTCGAACAACTCCCTTGATAAGGGTAGGATGGATACAACTTGATAAGATCTGCAAGGTTGATCACCCATGTACAACAATCAACGACAACACTTAAGAAGGAAGGGAAACTAGCTATCTCTCAACAAAATCATGTTAAGTAGAACTCCATTCAATGGTTATTGATTAATTTCAATGCCTGCATCTCTCTTATATCGGTTCACAAAGCATCTCTCTCTCTCTCTCTCTCTCTCTCTCTCTCTCTCTCTCTCTCTCTCTCTCTTCTTGTGGTGTGGTATGACAGAGAGCCCGGTCTCTAGGAAGATTTCTATTGCTCAAAAAAATCCTGCCCAGTAGACCTGCATTAAAGCACCCTCTAAAACATTTATGATCGAGCAAGTAAGCAAATCAAAAGTTCTCTTACTTTTTTCTCACATTTAGAAACATCCAAGGAAAATATAATAAGAGTATTCCATTTCCTTTTTGTCAAAAGGAAAACAACTTTCAAGGGGATATTGTCTCATACTTGATGCTTAACTCACCAACTTGATTTCTTGTGGCAAGTGTGTTGCTTCACATGGTTGACCTTAGCATTATCATCCTTTTGTTATTGGATAGCAAACTCGTGATCCACAATTTTCAATTCCTAGAGATCATTCCTATCCAAATTCATTTGGGTATATGGTGTGAGTAAATATGGTAGCCATTTGGTTTGGCCCACTTGTAGTTTATCAAATTTTCCTTAACCTGGTAATCTCACATCATGGTTGGCATTCGACTTGGCTATACTTTAGCTTACCTTGCGTCTAAATCGAGATTTGTTCATATTAATTAGAAATATTAATATAGGGAAGGATCCCAACCTTTGAGACTTGGAAGAAAACTGTGCAGGGGTTTCTATTAGTAGCTTTGAGGTTTGAATTTGAAAGTTTCTAATTAGCGAGGAGAAACTAAGAGACTTGATTCCTATCTTTGATGTGTCATTCAATTCAATAGTTTGTAGTATGGTTTGGAATTGGGTTTTGTTTTCTCCTGACACTTATAGCCTTGAATGGATTTACCATTAAAGGTTTTTATGGAGATTTGCATTATGTTTATGTGGATTGTGAAGGAAGGTTTTTCATCGGAGGATCTTAGCATATATTACTCCAACTCAAATCCTTGACTAGTGTTTAATTTTTTTTCTTTATGAAAAATAGAAAGGATTCCAGTTATGCTAGCTCCACATTCCTCTAGCGGTTGTCAATATAAATCTATTAGTTTTATCTCATGTATATACATAATTTTATAGTTATGGTGACATTGGGTTACCTTGATAGTTATATTATCATTTCATATTTCCAATTTTGTTAACTCTTCACTATATTTACCATCTGTATTGTTAATGATGGATGTTAATGAATCTTCTCACATATATGTTCATTCATTCTTATGGTCAAACAAACATCAACATTACCATGTATATACCTCTACTTAGAACTAGGTAAAAGACATTTTTTGGTTTGAAACCCATCGGTCTATGGAATATAGGATTTGAATTTTTTTCTTATATCTTATATTTTATTTTCATTCAATTGTACGTATGGGATTTTTACATTGCTCTCAGTCTTGACGTCACAAACACAATCCTAAGATGGGGATTCTCTTATCCTTTGGAAGGAGAATGCCCTGAGATGGCATGTTTTTTCTTTACATTATATAATGTTATTTTCTATTTATAATGAGTGCTGACTCTATTTTTCTGTGAATCATTTCCATCTTTGATTTAATGATAATGCACACTCTTGAGCCACATGCACAATTTCGAACTCATAAAGCAAATATTAGATAGTTAAATATTCAAAATTGGGGACCTACACCATCCTTTCAAAAATTTAAATTAATTATAGGCCAAAATTAATTCCATGCTTCAATAATTATTTTTCACTCAAACCCATGGGCAGTATTCCTAACTTTGGACCTTAGAATTAGCAAATAATCGACCCAAATCACCACCTAGGTGAATAATCATGAACAAGTCTAAGTGACTTAGGCAATTGTGGTGCATGGCTAGATTTGGGGACATTACAAAGATCTTGGCGTTCTTAAAAAAGAAACCACTTCTTTATGAATTGATAATTAATTGATAATAAGAGTTGCTAAAAACTCAATGTTTCATTAGAAAACAAAGCATGCCAACACCAAGTATCATTACGTCACGATTCCCATCATAAAGGGCATCATCGAACTAAAATATTGTACTTATGAAGATCACACTTAAAAAATATTACCAAACCTCTTGGTAGACTAAAATTCACTAAGTTCAGAATTGAGCTTGGTATTACTTCAAATCTATTTCCATGTTAAAGAGGGGATTATTAGCCATGATGAGACTAAAGTACTTTTAGGCTATCTTAAAAAAAAAATTGTAGAATGCTTCTCATTTGGCAATGAACATAATTATATTTACAACCATAGAGTGTTTTGAACCTAGGTCACCACGTTAATACAATCCCAACTGCCTCATTGCTTGCCATTAGAACACACTTTCGTTGGTTTTCCCATAATTTTTATTAGAATAATATGTTTATTATAACATTATTGCATACAACACTTGTCAAATTTATGTGATGATGTAATAAGATGTTTCTATTAAATTTATGTAAGGATATAATCATGGAGAGATTATTTAAATCTCTTTCTTGTGTGAGGTTGATTTAGGTCCCAACCCTCACATCAATAATGTAATTTTATTTTCTTATTAATAAAATTACATGTCCTAGGCCACGGAGAGACATGCATTTTAGTCCTAAACAAACACTGTTTAGGTTGTCAACAATGGTACTTTGTTTGCAAAGGAAAAACACTTTTTCCTTAAATGTTTACATGACTTATTTCACAAATGAGAATTGTCTTGTCTCTCAATCATTGTGTGACTTGATATGAAATTGAGAACTTTGTTAAGGCTCAACAGGGATGTTATTTGACATAACTAACCATATTGAAAATTATATTAAGGGATAGTGTTGGAAGTATTGTTATCCTTTAGATTACCATTTGAGGTTTTTGACTAGGTTTATGTATACTTTACGCTATAGTTCTTATCCAAGGTATTATATTCTTAGTTATGCTTTAGGGTTATGGTTGTGATCTTCTTTTTTAAAGTGAAACATGTATAATATTGATATTAAAAGGTTGATGGAAGTATATAAAAAAAAACACAAATACTTCTAGAAAAGAAAATTTCCAATTGTCGATAAGGGAATTACCCTATAGCCTACTATTAGCTTGAAGTATTGAAGCTATTATATAACATATGAAAATGAACCAAGATCTATATATTCTAGTGAATTGACCCAACATATAACACAACAAATAACATCACGCCAAAGGAGTTTAAAGAGAACCATGACCACTTTGGATTTCATGGAAGTCCCTATTGTCTTCTTTCTCCTAAGAATGAGGTATTTATACTACTACATTAGTTGGTTGTTGATGTTGATGTTTGAACATAATTGGAGATGCTTGAACTTTAAAATTTTTATCAAACAATTTATGCACTTATGAATTTCAAAAACCAACCACATATGAATCTTTATATACGCCACCTATGAATCTCATAAATAAATAAACCATGTAAATTTGATCCATGAATCAAACATATAAACCAATAAACCATGAGAGACAAGATATACCTTGGGAAAACCCTCCAATTAGAGAGGATGAAAAACACATCAATTCTTTGAGTACGATAGATATATTTTCCGATAATGGTTTACAACACATGAGCAACTTTCCCGATAAGAGATATCACCTCAACAATAGATAAGAGAGATACAATGCAACCCTACAAAAACAATTGCATGCAACTGTATTGAACTTGCCATGTGCCTAGCATATTAATAACAAGACAAAAACCCTAGAATATAGAAGCTAGTGCATAGGAGGCTTAGTAAACAAACCGAGAGCACCACATAGTGCATTCAAAAGGAGGATCTAACCAGAACTTCCTTCATGCAAACATTAGCGCCCTTCCTTTCCTCAATTAGATTTAACTGAATGTTCATTTTCTTGAACTGACTTGAAATGAATGTTAATTGACTTGAACTGAATGTTAACTTAATTGAACTAAATGTTAACTTACTTGAATTGAATGTTAAATGAATTAAACCGAATGTTAACTTACTTGAACTGAATGTTAATTGACTTGAACTGAATATTAATTGAATTGAATGAGAACTGAACTCAATCTTTAAATGACTGTTGATCACTTAGTTAACATGGTAACTTAAGTGTCACCAGTGCTTCATTCTTAGTGCAATCCATGCACAATTTCTATTATTAACTTTTGCATGGATATATTTAGTTAATTGATGCATGCTGATTGATGAACATTAAGGTCTTCTTTACTTAACTGATTACATTCATTAATGGTTCATTTGATGCTTTGATTGAGGCATTCATATTGTAATGAATCTTTATAACTTGAGTTCATTCATACATTTGCATGGGCAATTCAAATTCTCTTTCTTTATGATTTATCTCGTTATCATTAAATAATTAATGCATGGTCCATATGTGTATTATTTATCCTTCTTATCATGTCATACTCAGAAGAATTATTCCATACATACTGATGATCATATGTATTACCCTGAGCCATATAGTCACATGCTAAAGTAATTCACTCTAGGGGTATATAATCCATAAAGGATACTTCTAGCACTTAGTGACCATGACTAAAAATATATCACATAATATAACCATTTCAACAAATGGTGGTACACATCCTTGATACAACACAAAAATTCAATCTTGATACAACACAAGATCATCTCCACAATTGGATATCCATTCTCATAGGGTACCTTCTTGTAGGAATATATTAAACCCACTCACAACTTAGGATAAAATAATTAATCATTATTTGATTAATTATTCACCCACTAGCTTAATTAGTTGGCATCCACTTGCACCTTAAAGTCAATACATGCCATATATATCCTAGGAATTATTTATTTCTGATTCTGGGTTGATCCAGAATTAGTATACAGGACTTTACAACAGATTCTACTTTTTCTGTTTTTTCCTACTTTTCTATGGATAAGATAAAAGCTAGTCAACTAGGAAATTGGGAGCTTTTGTTTCCAACCCATCCTCCATTATTTTTTCTCCATTTTATAGGATTATCATGTTATTTCCATCTCCTTGACATCTCACTCATGCTTTTTCCAACTTGTGAGGTCCTTGATAGATTTAGCAAGTGCTTTATCCACCTATGGGGGTTTGCTATATTTTGGTAAGTCAGCCTTTTTGAGCTTTATGTGTTGTTTCCATACAATTCGACTTTCCTATGAGGGATGTACTATTTATGTACACTATTATTCATAATTATTCAATGGAAGGATACACACCAATATTCATCTCTTCATTCATGTGATTCAGTCTCTTTTATTCTCTCTATTTTTCCTGTGTATGCTTGTGAGAATTCTTAGTAGCAAGATCTATTTCTCGTGCTTCTTTTTAGCATCATTGCACATATAATTGATCTATTATTTCTACATGGTATCAGAGCTACAATGTTTATCAATTTCTACAGAGTTGAGGAGCGCTTCCAGTCTCCTATCCCTCTTTGAAGAAGAGCTTGTCTAGCTTACAAGATTTTCTCCTAGTTTGTTTTGCAGGTTGCAGAGAGTATCTCTTAGAGCATATAAACAACTTCAATATGGATTCAAAAGTTCCTCTATTATCTCCTTTCAACTATGTTGATTGGAAGCCAAATATGAGTGCATTCTTGAAGAGGCAATGTCTCTTTGATGTCTCCATTGGTGCATTGAGTGAACCTGAGTCTTATGAAGAGAAGATTGATTGGATAAATAATTGTGATAGAGATTATGGAATTATGTGTTTGGGAATGTCTCCAAATATATATCATCTCATATATTCTGCTGAATTTCCATTTGAGCTTTGGAAAATTTTGGACAAAGCTTTTGGTTTGCAGGAAATTGAAGATGAAGCATGGAGCGAACCTAGCATCTCCTCTTGTTCTCTTTCTCAATATTTCTTGGCCTCTAAATTCTCTGATGAAGTTGATCATGATGAAGAATTTTCTCATACAGTTAATGTTTCTGCTTCCCTCCTTCATTCGAATGCTTCCTCCTTCAATGAAGAAGCAAATATTGAAGAGCCATCTTTTTCTGTGTCTCTTGAAGGTGATTTTTCTTCTTGGGATACTATTGATGAAAAAAAAGTAACATATGGAGCTGCTGCTGATATTGATTATGATACTATAACCCATTCATTGTTCTCTAAATCTCCTATCTTAGATTCTGAGATCTATGTGCCAGATTCTTCACACCTTGTGCATACCTCTCTCATTGATGGTGCGCAACCCAGTGACTTCTAGGATGTTTGCTTAGCCACATCAAGCCTTATTTGTGTCATACCACTTACTGTACTTGATATCATGTGCTTCAGAATATCCTCCTTTGTTCTTGGCATTAATGCTCAGATCCTTCTTGAATATTGTGAACATCTCATTCTTTCCTCCTTTCATACAGAGGATTCATTACCAGTGTATTCCCATGAGTCTATTGATATGCTTATATGTGATCCTTTGGATTCTGATTTAGAATCATATTTGCAGGTTGATACACATATAATACCACCATCCATAACATATACCATACCTATGAATAATCCAAAGACTATACAAATCCCAAGATCACTAGTTGATTCCTCATTGGTCTCTTATGCAGTGATATTTATCTTACATGGTTTGAAGTCTTTCCTATATTTCATTGGCTGGTTATCCATGTCCTTAGTCATATTTGGACTGATATTAAACATGTTTGGATCTATTCTAAACACTTATTGTTCAGATCTTAAGCCCATCCATCATTCATATTTTTACACCTATCAGTTTTCCCCAGTTGTTCATAATTTTCCTAGTCTAGCCCTATATCCTCATGGAGCCACTGAAGCCTTTGTATTTGCTGTTCCATATGCTAATGTTTCTAATATATTAGTGTTTTATCAGCCTCATATCAGATCTATACAAGTGCTACATCAGATTGGAATATTGACATGTGATTCACATCACAATTTTGCAGTGATTCACGGAATTGGGTGTGAAATAAATTGCCTTATTTTTTGTACTCTTTGGAAAGGAGTATGCACAGATCTCTTTTCCATTTCAGATTATGTTTGCAGATCAGAGTTTGGCAGCAGAAAGAAGCATTCAGATAATGCTCCTACTTCATCAGTTGATGAGATACAAGGAGTCTCTCATCTTCCTTCTTGCAGGTTCTATACTCCAGCGCATGATCATGGAGTTCATGATTTATTCAGCAAGTCCTTCATCCAGAAGCAGTTCAGTCAGCTCATTAAAGTGAATATGAAGATATGTTGAAGACATATTTAAAATTTTGTGCCTTTTCCTATCTTGAGGGAGGATTTTCCCCATGTGGTTTTGCCTCTTTCCTCACTTTTCTGGACATAATAATTGTTAAAGGGTGACCATAGCCTTGTTGCTAGGCCCTATATGCATCCATATGCATCTATATTTTTTGTCATACCATCATAAAGTCAGACTTATAGGGGGGTGTAGGAATATATTAAACCCACTCACAACTTAGGATAAAATAATTAATCATTATTTGATTAATTATTCACCCACTAGCTTAATTAGTTGGCATCCACTTGCACCTTAAAGTCAATACATGCCATCTATATCCTAGGAATGATTTATTTCTAATTCTGGGTTGATCCAGAATTAGTATACAAGACTTTGCAGCAGATTCTGCTTTTTCTACTTTTTCCTGCTTTTCTATGGATAAGATAAAAGCTAGTCAACTAGGAAATTGGGAGCTTTTGTTTCCAACCCATCCTCCATTAGTTTTTCTCCATTTTCTAGGATTAGCATTTTATTTTCATCTCCTTGAAATCTCACTCATGTTTTTTCCAACTCGTGAGGTCCTTTATAGATTTAGCAAGTGCTTTATCCACCTATGGGGGTTTGCTATATTTTGGTAAGTCAGCCTTTTTGAGCTTTATGAGTTGTTTCCATACAATTCGAATTTCCTATGAGGGATGTACTATTTATGTACACTATTATTCATAATTATTCAATGGAAGGATACACACCAATATTCATCTCTTCATTCATGTGATTCAATCTCTTTTCTTCTCTCTATTTTTCCTGTGTATGCTTGTGAGAATTCTTAGTAGCAAGATCTATTTCCTGTGCTTCTTTTTAGAATCATTGCACATAGCATTGATCTATTATTTCTACACTTCTATGAGAATACTTGACTTGTTATTACTCACAAGTCTAGTCTTGATATTACTCACAACACTCAGCTTGATATTACTCACAAGAATCAACTTGATATTACTCACAATATTTACAAAATAACATCACCACCTAAATCATATGAGGATATATAGGACTTGATATGACTCACAAGTCCGACTTGATATTACTCACAAGTCCGGAGAATGACTCCTGATGCGACACAATCAATAGTTGAGTTAATCCTTCATCCATGGGCTTCGAACCTACAAACTGGGTGTTCTGTGACTATGAACTAACTGAAATTTCTTGATGGAGGTTTATAGTTATAGATAGAATATATAATTGGGCTCCCTACACAAGGAATTTCCTTTCTAGATCATCAAAGAAGAATTCCAGGTGAGATACATGAGAGGTCATCAGTTTGAAGGTGGCCATATTATCCCTTCCAAATGTGAATTCATTTTATGCATTATAATTTTCATCTCTTGAATGATGAAATTGATGTCACCCAAAATCATGCCCCAACTTGAATACAAACTACAACTTTAAGATTTTTCACCAGCACTTCAAATACAATCTCTAAAAAGACTGCTTGAATAGACAATAGAGGATCCAGATTGCATGCTTATAGAAAAATTTGAATTAGAGAAAACACTAGTGATAGAGGAAATGACAAAGGATCCCATACCTACTATGGTAAATGAGGAAGGCACACCATCCATGGACCAAGTTGTTATTATGATTCAATATCCAACAAGTGAAGAGGACCTAATCAGTGAGGTTTTACCAGATAAATTAGGGGAATTAATCCCCAAGGAACAAAGGAGATATTGTATAATGAAAGGGAGGAGCTCAGTCAACCATGGTTGGAAATATTGGGTGAGTCCTCAAGGGTTGAGAAGAGGAAGGTAGATGAATTATTAGGGGACAATATTCAAGAAGAGCCAATGAGTAAAATAGCTAAAATTGACCAAACAAAGTCAGGGCTAGCTGAAGAAGGTGAATAGGAAAATTTTCCACTCATGCTATATATTCAACATAATTTTAATTAGCATGAAGAATAACAACAAGAAGGAATTTAATTTCCCCCTGATTATTTCCCATTTTATTTTAACTCTAACAAAACTCTTTCTGGTAACGGTAACTAAAGGTATTTCTAGCATACATTCCACCCTCATAGTCCCATAAATAAATAAACACACTTATTAGGAAAATATGACACATTAAAATGGAGTGACTAACTCTCTGGATATTTTGGAGAAGGAACAACAAAGGAGATATCAACTCTAGGAAGGATTTCAGAGTAACAAAACATTGGAATCTCGGGCCTGATAAAGAATGATACCACAAGCTAGCATTTTTATCATTCAAGCTAGCATTATATTAAGATCTTTAACTGAGATAATAACAAGCACATAAATCAAACACAAGAGACAATGAACACAATGTTTTTCCTTGGGGAAACCATAAAGGAGAAAACCCCGCAACTTCCTTAGAGATAGAATCAACACCAAAAGTAAAACCCCAAAACAGTAAGATGATCTCCTGACAACAGTAGTCTCTTCTTTCTAGCCCCAACAACTTCTTCTCCCTCAGCTATGCACTATAACTAAGTGTGAGTGAGTGTGTGTTAAATAGAGAGGCTTACTCTATATTTATACTAATTCCCAACTTGACAATAACTCACTAGGGCCGACTTCTCTAGGAGAGTCTAATAACCCTAGGGCCCCACAACTACAAGGACTTTAACCCTTGATCAATAGGAGGGTTACCCACAATGACTTGACATGACTTATTCACATTATAGAAACTCCTGATCAAAACATTGAGGCATGAAATGACTCAATTACGTTACAAACACTTCCCGGAATAAACATCGGGGTACAATACATAAGATATACAAGTGAATACGTTCCAAAGTTACAATTACATTAACACTCCCTCTTAAGTATGAAGGTATTCTCTTGACACAATTTATAAGAACAAGTCTTCTTCTCTGTATCATCTGGATCATCATCGAGTCCTCATCATCTTCATCTTCGAGTCATCTTCATCTGGATCTGGATCATCACTGGATCTGGATCATCATCACTGGATCTGAATCATCACCCGATCTGGATCATCACTATTGGATCAAAATCACTGGATATAGATCATCACTCAATCTGGATCAACATCACTGGATATAGATCATCACTCAATCTGGATCAACATCACTGGATCTAGATCATCACTGCTGGATCAACATCACTGGATCTGGATCATCACTGCTATATCAACATCACTGGATCTGGATCATCACTGGGTCATCATTACTGGTGCTATCTCTTGATTCTTCTCGTCACATGAAGTTCTACAGAGCCAGCCCTTTTTCATGCTAGTTGTAGGCCTAGCCTCCATGCAGGTCTTCTTCAGTGTTATATCTGACCCTAATTCAAAATAGCTCACCCAGCACTTACATCTGACCATGAGAGGAACACATCCAACACCATGTTAGAAAGGCACACCCAACACTCACATCTAACCATGCGGGAACACATCCCACAACCCTATCAAAAAGGATCAACACTCACATCTAACCATGCGAGAACACATCCAACAACCCTATTAGAAAGGCCCAGCACTCATATTTGACCATGTAGGAACACATCCCACAACTTTGTCAGAAAGGCCCAGCACTCACATCTGACCATGCGGGAACACATCCCACAACCCTGTCAAAAAGGCTCAACACTCACATCTGACCATGCGGGAACACATCCCACAACCCTATCATAAAGGGTCAGCACTTATATCTATCCATGTGGGGAACACATCCTGTATCCATGCTATAAGGGCTCAGCACTTATATCCAGCCATGTGGGGAACACATCCCGTAACCATGCTAGAAAGGCTTAGCACTTATATTTGATCATGTGGGAACACATCCCACAGTCCCCTCAGCATGGCCCTGCACTTGAATCTGATCATGTGGGAACACACCCCATAGTCACATCAGAATGGCCCTCAGCCCTAGGCTGAGTATTCCTGGTAACTGACCAGGTGCCTCCATTCATAGAATGGCATTCAACACTTATATCTAATCATGTAGGAACCAATCCTACAGTCACATCAAAATGGCCCTGCACTTACATATGATCATGTGGGAACACATCCCACAGTCACATCAGAATGGACCTCGGCCCTAGGTTGAGTATTCCTGGTAATTGACTAGGTTCCTACATTCAGAGAATGGCATTCAACACTTATATTTGATCATGTAGGAACCAATCCTACAGTCACATTAGAATGGCTTAGCACTCATATCTGACATGGGAGGAACCAATCCTGTCACCATGACATAATGGCTCATCTCTTACATCTGACCATGGAAGGAACCAATCCTCTCACAATATAGAATGGGTCACAGACTCATCACTTCCCCTTGGAGGGAACCTCGATCTGGAGAACACCAAACTTCTCCCTGAAGTACTCAAACTTCACTCTGGCGAATGGCTTTGTCAACACATTAGCTATCTGTTCTTCCGTCGCAACATACTGGGGTTTTACTACTCCTCTCTACACCATATCCCTGATATAGTGATATTTGATCTTGATATGCTTTGACTTGTCATGGAACACCAGGTTCTCTGACAACTTCACACAAATCTGGTCGTCGCAATATATACAATTAGGATCCAATTGGAGATCAAATAAATCAGACAATAGCTTCCTTAGCCATACTGCCTCACAACTAGCTAAACAAGCTGCAACATACTCTGCTTCAGCTGTACTCAGTGCCACATAGGACTGCTTCCTACTAAACCAAGAGATCACACCTGATCCCATACTGAAGCAACATCCTGAAGTGCTCCTCCTATCGATGGCACTGCCTGCCCAATTTGAATCAACATAACCTTCCAGGTTAATCTTTTTATTTGCCTCATACTTGAGCCCATAATCAACTGTACCCTTTAGGTACCTCAGAATATGTTTTGCAGCAATCAAGTGAACATGTATCGGATCTATCAGGAACTGGCTCAAGGTGTTCACAGCAAAGCAAATATTTGGTCTCGTGTTTGTTAGGTACACCAAGGACCCAATCGTCTAATGATACATCGTAGCATCAACCGCTTATGATGAAGCATCACTCAATAGCTTCAAGTTCGATGCCATAGGTGTGGTTATGGTCTTGCAGTCCATCATCCTGAACCTCTTCAGTATCTCTACTGCATACTTCCCTTGTTCGAGGAATATTCCATCCACATTCTACCACACCTCCATGCCTAGAAAATAGTGCATCATACCCAAGTCCTTCATTTCAAACTTGGCAGCAAGATTTCTCTTCGTATCAGCAATCAACCCATCCATACCTATTACAAACAGATCATCTACATACAGTAGGAGTATCAATGGGTTACCTTTTTCAACCTTGTAGTAAATTTTGGAATCTGCTTTACTTTTGGTAAATCCCAAAATGGATAGAAATCCATCAATTCTGTCATACCATGTCTTGGGTGCATGTTTCAAACCATACGGGGCTTTCTTCAATTTACACACATGAGTCTCCCTGTCATGTGTCTCAAAACCGAGTGGCTGCTCCACATACACTTCCTCTTCTACTACACCATTCAAGAAGGCAGGCTTGACATCCATTTGGTGTATCTTCCATTTCATCACTGCATCCAGAGGAAGTACTGATCTGATGGAGGTGTATCTGGCTATAGGTGCAAATTTTTTTTCATAATCTATTCCTTCTTTTTGGGAGAAGCCACGAGCCACAAATCTTTCTTTATATTTCTCTATGCTACCATCTGCAGCATTCTTGATCTTGTAGATCCATTTGGAAGTTACAATAGACTTCCCTTTTGGTCTTGGGACAACATCCCAAACATCATTCTTCTTGATTGATTGATACTCTTCGATCATAGCATCCTTCCATTCTTTCCTTTCTGCTGCTTTTCATAGTTGGAAGGTTCTTTATCCATAATGTCACATATTAAGGCTACATAACTGGAGTAGGACTTGGTTCTTTTTCTTTCTCTATGATTTTCTTTTGGAGCCCCATATCTTTCTGTACCTTGGATAACTTCTCGTACCCAACCAGGTTTCCTCTTATGAGGATTCTTCTCCTGAGGTGGATATATAGGTTCTTGAAGTTCTTCTAATTCTCGATCTTTTTCTTGAGTTTCTTCGTTCATGGTTCTGTCATGAATTCTGGGTGCTTCTATTTCTTCAGGATCTTCATCATGTCTCTTTTTGGATTTGTTGTAAGCTGAGTCTTAATCAAATGTTACATCCCTACTGATATCGATCTTCTTGGATCCTGGGAAGTATATTCTGTAAGCCTTCGAGCTTTTAGAGTATCCCACAAATATAACCTTCTTTCCTGAAGGATATAACTTTGTCCTCTTTTCTTTCAGAATGTGTATATACACTGGACCGCCGAATATTTTGAGATGGATGAATTCTAGTTTCTTGTTGGAAAAGACTTCTTCAGGTGTCTTGTTCTTGAGTACTCTGTGTGGAGTACGGTTCTGTACATACACCGTTGTTCTGGCAGCTTCTGCCCATAGATGCATGGGAAGATCTTGATCATGAAGCATAACCCTTACAACTTCCGTGACTTTTCTATTCTTCCTTTCTGCAACCCCATTCTATTGTGGATTATATGGAGTAGTTAACTCCCTCTTAATCCTTGAATCTTTGCATAATGCTTTGAATTCATTTGATGTGAATTATCCACCATTATCTGATCGAAAGGTTTTGATATTCTTTTCAGTGTGGTTCTTGATCAAGGATTTGAATTCCTTGAACTTGATAAATACCCCATCTTTGTTCTTCATGAAGTATATCCATGTCTTCCTAGAAAAATCATCAATAAAAGAAACATAGTATACATACCCGCTTAATGAACTTGATGACATTGGACCGCATACATCGGAGTGAATGATTTCAAAGATTCCTTTTTCCTTGCTCTCGCTACTTGGAAATGTCTTCTTTGTGTTCTTTCCTTTCGCACATCCTTTGCAGAATCCATCATGTTTTGTGTTGGGATATATGGAAGACCCGGGCTTTATACCATTAACTTCACACCAACAAAAGACCCACAGTGTTGGCCCTTTCGGCAACAACCTGTGAACAGGTTGCAGTCTCACCCGAAACAGCTATGGGGTGCCACAGAATTAGGTCTCTGCAAGCAGAAGAGGAATATTACTATACCTTTAGTTTCTAACACTTATAATCATACAATGCAAAACTTTAATAGTTACTTATTTAGCTTCGCGGTTAGATAAACAAATAGTGCCTTGCTTAACCCTTTACTGGGAATTCCAGCGAAGTTAATATTTAGTAGTGATCTTACTTATCAGATATATATTTATCAATGCATAAAGAAAAACACAACAAAAACCACAACAAACGATATAACGTGGTTCACCCCCAGTTTAGGGGTTACGTCCACAGAATTGCGTTTTATTCAACTCTTTACAAAACCCACAGTTTTGATCTGCGCACTCAGCTGCAGATCCCTTCAAGTCCTCAAAGCCACGCACACAGCTGCAGGCCTCTGCGCACATAGCTGCAGATTTCCTTTATCACCCAAAACCCTCTGTGCACACAGCTGCAGAGGTCGTCCACGCACAAAGCTGGGACTTAACCTTCTCTTACAAAATAGCCTTAGCTTTGCATTAATTCATCTTACATCAAAAGCCTAAAATGACTTCTTTATAAGAGTGCTTATTTATAATGCACTTATTACAAAACCATGGGCTTAAACCATGGGCACCCCAAACTCTAAACCCTGGATTTAAACCATGGGTTTATTACAAGAAGAGGACTTTGACTCAACCCCGACACCCCTAAGACTATTTTGAGTCATAACTCCGCGTACAAACTCCCATGAATCCGCGGAGTTACCCACCTTAAGGACCGTTAGGGTGCGCGCCCCAACAGGCCCCTAAGACTCACCAGTGTCCCGTCCTGAAACACTTAGCTACTTTTCTGGTGGTAGAATCTTGTTGGTGAAACATAGTGCGCTGCTTGCTGAAGCCATACATGCGGTTGTCGGCTGCTTGTTCCTTTCCTTCGTAATATTTATGCTGGTTAAGGCCTTCTGGATCTATCAGCGACCCCATCCTTCGATCTGCTTGCCGAACATTTGACCATCCACAACTTAGGGTCCCTAGGATTGTGTGTCAAGGTGCATAAGACAAACAGATGCCTCGGTTCTGCCAAACCAAGAGGATATATCTTGGGATGTTTTAGAGGCTTCCTGTGAAGACGGGTGCTTTTCTTCATGCGGCTTAGAGCGCACTTCTGCCTTTCTTCCTTCCTCTTAGAGCGAAATTATGCCTTTCTTTGTGCCTTGGTCGAACATGGCTGCATGGGTGGATTGCTCAGAAGGTTCAACAAAGCTCTCTCCCTGACCAATCGTAATAACTCCTGGAATTCACGATCATTCGACATAGTTCTAACTGAATAAACTCAAAGAGATGCACAATGCAGGAGTCACAGACTGGTGTAGCGTCTTATAGAATCCCGCAACAGAATCTGTCATCATGGTGCATTAATGATGACGAATCTGATGGAGTGGCAGAAATCCTGTCCACACGGCGCCAGATTTTCCCAAAATCTCATCATTGTAGGCAATTGGGGCAGTTCTCGTGTCGGCGCCGCCAAGTGTAGTTTGTCCCATCCGTCCCATTTTAGGCTGCGACACACCTTTGATCTTCGACATAACTACTAACTTCAACTTCGCCTTGATAAGTACCTTTGACACAATATGCACCTTCGACCCATCCTGATCTATACGGTAAGCAAACTTCAACCTTCAGACTTTGACAGTCTTCAACATTTCGTAGCTTTGAGAATAGCTTCATTATAGTCTAGTACCCAATTCCAACTGTTCTTGGTACTTAGACTGTCCTTCATGCTGTTACTCCTGATCAAGAGGTCCCGGTTTGTCCCTATACTTCTTTAACCTACTTCCATTCACCATGGAAGGTAAAATTTCTCCATTCAATTTAGTTAACTGGACTGCGCCACCATCAGTAACTTTATTCACTATGTATGGTCCTTTCCAATGTGTCTTGAAATTACTCAGGAATTTCATGAATTTGCTGTCATATAAGAGCACAAGATCACCCTGCTGGAACTGCTTCTTCTTGATGTGTTTATCATGCCATGCTTTTTCTCTAGCTTTCTGTACTTGCTGCTGGAACCCTGCAATGAATCTGTCCTCTTCAAGTTCTAGTATCTTTTCCAGCCTTTCTTTCATCTTATCTGGGTCATCCATCTCTGTAAAAGAAGATATTCTGAGGTTAGGGACAATGTACTCCATGGGCATGACTACTTCTTGTCCATAAACCAACCTAAAAGGTGTATGGCCTGTCAGCTTCTTGCAGGTGGTTGTATAAGCCCATAGTACTGCTGTAATTCTAAGGTCCCAATCATTTCTGTTAGCATTGCAAACCTTCGTCAGAGTGTGTTCAAGGATCTTGTTAAAGGCTTCGACAGTTCCATTTGCTTGAGGATGATAGAAAGTACTCATATGATGATATACTTGAAATTATTCAGTTAATATTTCAATAGTCTTATTTAAGAAATGTGATCCTTGATCACTCATAAGAATTCTAGAACACCCAAATATTGACAAGATGTTATCAAAGATAAACTTCGCGGCTGTAGCAGCACTACAGGTCTTGACTGGTTGAGCTTCGGCCCAACGAGTAAGGTAGTCAGTTGCTGTAATAATGTATCTTGCTCCAGATTTCTTTGTAGGGGGATTGATAGGTCCAACAAAATCAATAGGCCATTTATCAAAGGGTTTTAAAGTTACCTGTGAAACTAGAGGCATCTCATCCCTCCTGGATGGTTTTCCTATCCTTTGACAAATGTCGCAGTTGTGGCAATATTCTCTTGCATCCTTATGACTTGTGGGCCACCACAATCCGGCTGTCAGAATATTAAGTGCTATAGATTTTCCTACGTAATGACCTCCTGCTGCGCCAGAGTGTGCCTCAGCCAAAATTAATGGCTTTTCATGCTCTAGGACGCATCTGCGTAGTATTTCATCTGGTCCCATCTTATATAGTTGTCCTGCTATTAAAGTAAAGTTGGCTGCTCTAACCAGCGACTGTTTCTTCTGTTGCGTTGTCATTCCGGCGGGTGCAAAACATGTAGACAAATAATGAACAATATCCTGGAAATAATCATCAACCATCTGGATGGCAAACAACTGGGCATCAGGAAGACCTTTGTCCAAGCTAATGGGATCTTCTCCTGACTCGAGCCTCGACAAGTGGTTAGGACCTAGGTTCAGTCTTCCAGGTTTGACTATGATCTCAAAGTCATATTCCTGAAACAAAATCAACCATCTGCATATTCTTCCACCTAGTACAGGCTTGTTAACCAAGTACTTCAAAGCAGAGTGGTCAGTGAACATCTTAAAATGAGATCCTAACAGATAATGTCGAAACTTCTGTAATGCATAAACCATAGCTAAACCTTCTCGTTCTGTAGTAGTATAATTTTTTTCTGCTGTGGAAAGTTTTCTACTTGCAAAAGAAATAGGGTGATCGATATTACCTTCACCTGACTAAGCCAATACTATTCCCAGAGCAATAGAGGATGCGTCGACATGCACATGAAACTCCTTATTCCAATCAGGGAATACTAAAATAGGTGCAGTTACCATCTTTTCCTTCAAAATATCCAAGCTTACTTGACACTCAGGTGTCCATTCAAACTTAATATATTTCTTCAACTACTTTTCCATAGGGGTTGTTATCTGAGCATATCCTTTAATGAATTTCCTGTAATAACCAGTATGACCAAGCGTAGTGCACAGTTGTTTAACAGACTTCGGAGGTGGCAGGTTCACAATAATGGCTATCTTCGCAGGATCCATCATCAATCCTTGCTTACAGATAATGTGACCTAGCAGAATTCCAAATGGGGCACAGAAGATACACTTTTTCAAGTTCAAGGAAATCTGGTGCTGTCTACATTTGTCCAACATAAGTCTTAAACTCGCTATGTGGTCTTTTAATAACCCGACGATAGTCCAATCATTGAAATAAACTTCTAAGAATTTATGTATGAATTCCTTAAAAGCAAAGATGACTACTCTAAAAAACATGGCAGGTGCATTCTTCAATCCAAAGGGCATAACTATATACTGGAAGGATCCCATTTTTGTAGCGAAGGTTGTCTTATGTCGATCTTCTGGAGCAATTCGAATATGATGGTAACCTGAAAATCCATCAGTAAAAGAGTACACTTCTTGACCTCCAAAATTGTCTAAAACTTCATCTGTAAAGGGAGTGGGGAAAGGATCATGCAAACAGGCATCATTCAGCTTCCTCAGATCGACACAGATTCTGATTTCTCCCTTAGTCTTCTTTTCTTGCACCACCATAGGACTGACCCACTCGGACTCTTCAACAGGCTCAATGATTCCTGCAGCAAGCATCTTATCCAGCTCCATTTGAAGTTTTTCCTTATACTTAGGGTTCATCCTATAAGGGTGCTGTTTCACAGGCTTCGCATCAGGTTTCAAAGGGATCTTTATCACTCCTATATCACCAAGGATACCTTTCATCTCTGAGAACTTCGTCGAAAATAGATCCTGATATTCATGGAGAAGTTGGGTCACCTTGCTTACCATTTCGTCATCCCAATAATCTCCAATGGTAGCATACTTAGGGTTTTCTTCTGACCCAATGTTTACGGTCCGCGTATTCAGGGGTTGAGTCACTTCAAGTGCCTCAACTACTGGTCCATGTACTTCGCAGTGTCCTTCTGACTCAGGAATGTTAATGTTGCGCTGATTGTCATCCTCGTCAATTGCGAGGTTATAACATTCTACTGCATTGGCTTCTTGTGCCTTCCAATCAGGTTGGTATTCTACTATTTCTTGATCATCAAATACTTTAGTGTGGATCAACCTAACAGCTGCATCCAAAGCAGGAGAAATCTCATTAATAGAAAATGTCAGCACAAAACTATCAACAAGACAATCCCAACTTACAGTACCGTGGCAAAGCTCGACCTTCGCATACCAGTTCTTTGCTATAGGTTCCAGGGTGTGCACAAACCTATGTACCCATTCTTCACGAGGTACCTGCTTCCATGCCTTGTAGCATTGCTCCAAATGTCCCTGAGGACTAGTCTTACCATTAAACCTTCTTCGCACCTCCTGAGGTTGGTCCCTGAATCTTAGGTAAAGGGACTTCTGGCATGCTTCCCAACTATGAATGTACTTTTTGTGACCATTCCACCATCTGGCTGCTGTGGCTCTGAATGCTGAATCCAGAGTCTCCATTTTCTGTGAGTCTGGTACCTGCTCTGAGAATTGCACAATAAACTCTTCGGGGTCTGTCGAACCATCAAAAATAGGTAAGGTTCTTGTTTGTGAGCCAAGCCATCTGAGAGACTTGGTAATTCTGGCACATCGATGACCATGTAGCTCATACAGTCTATTTTGCCAATTCTCTAGGCCATCATCTGAATCTGTCATGCAGGAGCTGTCACACTGCCAATCCATGATACCTTTGGCAGTAGGAGCAACATAATCTTCTTCCTTCGCTGTGATATTGTAGATGTGGTCCAAAACATCCTGGTCTTCATCTCTTATTGGCTCTGTGTATCTCTCTCCTTGAGAAGGATCCAATGGGACTATGACTCTCAGTTATTTCCCTTTGAAAGTCATCTGTCTCTTCTTCAGGTTAATGACTGCAGCATTTTCCATTACCCATTGAAATCCTAACAAGGCTAGATAGGGGTTGCTGTCGTCAATGATCTCAATAACTTCGAAATATGCTACAGTACAGACGCCATCAGTATCTACTGGGACATTAGGGAGTCGTCCTAGGGGCACAATCTTCTACTGATTGGATAATCTCAACTGTATAGGGGACCAATCAAAGGTAGGTTTTTCCATTTGTTCCCAGGTTTGCTTAGTTAAGACATTTACCTCTGATCCTAGGTCCAAGATAACATCAATCATATCATACTCTCCAATATGAGCATTCAATCTCATTTCCCTGCCAGTTCTCCTGACTCTATTAACAGCTTTTGCCTAACCAGAACTTTGCTGAGGTTCGCAGGAAGCAATAACTTTCTGCAACTCACTTAAAGCATTCTGATTTCGTAAGAGCTTCAGACAACTTTGTAAAAAGGAGGACATTGTACTTACTTTATTTGTCGAAGCTTCTTGTGGCTGCGGCTGCTGCTGAAGTTGTTGCGTTGGTATTACTGATGTGTTGGGTTCAGCAAAGTCTCTCTTGGCTTCCATAAGTGTCTCTTTTTCTCTTTCGACATCAAATGTAGGGATTTTTCCTAGGACCTTTCGAACCCAAGCCTCAGTAGGCTGTTTCTCCTTGTTCAGCACTTCCGTCGTAGCTCCACTCCTGGTAACAACATTAATAGCTGGGGCAGGTCTTTGCTCGTCAGAAATCATTTGAATATTCTGAGTAGGGGCACTATTTCTTTCCTAAATCTTAGCTATCAACTGCGGGCACTGCTCGATCACATGATCTACTGCTCGGCAATACCGACATGTCGTAGTTGGGTTCCGACAGTCTCTCACTAGATGCCCAGCCTGGTTACAATTGTAACATACAACCTGGCCTCTTCCTCTTCCGGCCATACCACCTCGACCACGACCTCCAAAAGCACCTCTACCTGATGCACCACCGCGGTAACCATAGCCATCATTGCTCTGTCCCTCATTTTGTACCCGATAGGTGTCGTAGGTGCGTTCTCTCATGAGGTCATAACTACAACACTCATCTTCATTATGTCCTACAGACTTACAAAATTTACAATAGGGGTTCTTAGGTACTTGCCCATACCTCTGTAGCAGATAGCAGTCTTCAGGTCAATGCTGACCTGCTGTTCTGTAGAGCTCACAATATAGGACTTGCGGGTCAAACGGGTTTGGCGCACCAGTATTTAGGTAATTTCTTACCACAGGACACTGTTCCTTGGAATGACCTTTTGTCCGACATTGTGTACACCAAACCTCTTCACGAGTGGTTTTTCCTTTCTTCATATTGCAAAGCTCCAGAGCCATCGTTGCCAACTGCGCTTGGATTTGAGCAATACTAGAATTGTCTTCGACAGGAGTGGTTTCAAGCTTCATCGTGATTTCCAGAGCCTCCTGCTGGTCAGCCACCTTCTGTTGCATGAGTGGAGTTCTGATATGCGGTAGCAACGCTGCAATGAACCATTCCTTGTGCTGCGCAGGTCCAATGGGGAAACTGACTTGGTCTAGCAGAACTTTGAATCTTTGATTAAAGTCCCACACTGATTCGTCGTGCCTCTGCTGAATCTCTTTCAATTCAGTGATGCACTGCGACTCTGACTTCGGCTTCTTAAATTCCTTTATCATTGCTGCTTTTATATCAGCCAAGACATGGTTCTGAGTGCTGGAAAACTTCATGAACCAGGTCAGAGCGCGGTCTCTGAAAGAAGTAACTAGTTGCGCTCTTTTTGTATCTTGATCCGTAATGTTCTTAGTAGTCCACACTGCTTCACATAAAAGCCAGAACTGTTCCAGATCCTCTGATCCAATTCCTTTGAAAAAAGGGAGCTTAATATCATCATGCATGTGGGCCATAGTGGATTGAGGGGGGGTTGGAGGGGGACTAGGAGTAGGCGGGTGGGAACTTACTGGGGTAGACTGACCTGCGACAGGAATAATCAAGCTAGGGTTACTTTCAGACTGCGACGGGTTCTTAGGGATAACAAGTCTGCGCTGCGGGGTTACCGGAGGGGTTTCTTCGGGTTCTGAGTCTGTGGGATTTACAGGGGAATACTCGGTATGTTGACCCTGGGAATAGGATCCAAAATATCTCTTGTACCTTTTTCCACTTCGCAGCAAACCACTTTGCTCGTCGAAGGTATTTTCACTTGCAAACATAGGTTAGTAATGCTAAATCTAACAGTCTGATTCAATGAGCAATATACCTTTTTCAGCTAATAGCATTTTAATTCTCAAACTAAATGAATTAAAAAACTTACCCCTTTTTCCTGTGAAAAACTTCCGCTCGGCTTCACTAAAGGAAGTACTCGTGTCGATGGCGAACTCCGTCACAAATGCTTCAAGGGTTCGCGTTGTCCAGAAATCAATATTGCGGGATATCTCGTTGTTCACCCTTTTCAGTATATTAATTCTTGCGGGGGTCCAAGTAGGAAACTGACGTTCTTAGAAGTTCGTCCTTCTCTCTGTTAACCTGGATAACCACTGGTGCAACTCTATGTGGATACTACCAAAGAAAATTTCATAAACATCACAAAAAACATACCTTTGTAAAAAGTCATTTGCACTATGACGCGGATCTTTGTTCTCTTGCTCAGCGAATTTCAGATAAGTCTCATCAAGCCAATCACTGATTTCCTACACAGAGGGTCTCCAGAACATAGCCCTCGAGGTACAACGTAAACCCCTCTTGAGCAGATACTGAGTTCAACCGGCAACATAACCAATTTGTTGGGCTATAGGGTAGACCCGAGCTTTATACCATTAAATTCGCACCAACAAAAGACCCACAGTGTTGGCCCTTTTGGAAACAACCTGCGAACAGGTTGCAGTCTCACCCGAAACAGCTATGGGGTGCCGCAGAATCAGGTTTCTACAAGCAGAAGAGGGATATTACTGTACCTTTAGTTTCTAATACTTATAATCATACAATGCAAAACTTTAATAGTTACTTATTTAGCTTCGCGGTTAGATAAACAAACAGTGCCTTGCTTAACCTTTTACTGGGAATTCCAGCGAAGTTAATATTTAGCAGTGATCTTACTTATCAGATATATATTTATCAATGCATAAAGAACAACACAACAAAAACCACAACACACGATATAACGTGGTTCACTCCCAGTTTAGGGGTTACGTCCACAAAACTGTGTTTTATTCAACTCTTTACAAAAACCACAGTTCTGATCTGCGCACTCAGCTGCAGATCCCTTCAAGTCCTCAAAGCCGCGCACACAGCTGCAGGCCTCTGCGCACACAGCTATAGATTTCCTTTATCACCCAAAACCCTCTACGCACACAGCTGTAGAGGTATCCACGCACATAGCTGGGACTTAACCTTCTCTTACAAAATAGCCTTAGCTTCGCATTTATTCATCTTACATCAAAATCCTAAACTGACTTCTTTACAAGAGTGCTTATTTATAATGCACTTATTACAAAACCATGGGCTTAAACCATGGGCACCCCGAACCCTAAACCCTGGATTTAAACCATGGGTTTATTACAAAAAGAGGACTTTGACTCAACCCCGACACCCCTAATACTATTTTGAGTCGTAACTCTGCTTACAAACTCCCATGACTCCACGGAGTTACCCACCTTAAGGACTGTTAGGGTGTGCGCCCCAACATTTTTCTTGAATTTATGGAAGACCTTCAATAGATTTTCTTGCAAGTGGTAGTGATCTGTAGTGCACATGTGCGAGCCTTCTATGCCAAATTTCATTTGGCTCTACTCTGTCATGGACCAAGGCTTGTTATGGATGTCCCTTCAATTTGTATAGACCTCCCTCTTATTCCCTAATCACTACTACATCATTAATAGTCTTTCCCTTTGGCCACATGATAAATTGGCCATCTACAATTGCAACCCTCATGCCTTTTGCATCTAATGCAGATATGGAGAGGAGGTCCTTTTTTAGTCCTGGTACAAACAATACATCTTGCATTTTCATAGAATTTCTAGAGTCTAGTTTATAGGAGTATTCCCCACTACCTTTTATTGGATACTGGTGGTCATTCCCAAGTTTCACCTTGTGAGGTGAGTCATGTTCAGATAGTTTCACAAAGGATTCTTTGAATCCCATCATATGTTTGGAAGCACCACTGTCTATAAGCCAATCATTGCTTCCATGTGTGATTGTTCCCGTGAGGGTGGAAATCAAGACATATTCTTCATCACTTGAAGAATCATCACTTTCTTGCTTGATTCTCTTTGTGGAAGGTTCATCATCTTCTATAGCATGAGCATGATGTCTTCTCTTGTTTCCCTTCTTCTTATGGGAGTTAATCTTGTTTCTAGGACAGTCTTTAGCAAAGTGTCTTGTTTCATCACATGTATAGCATCTTAATTTAGATAAATCTTTTCTAGTGTTATCTTTCTGGTGGAAGTTCTTACCTCTGGAGTGATGAGATCTTCTTCTTCTTTTCTTGGAGTGTACTGTGAGAGCTTGATCTTCACTTCCCATCTTTTCTTCTCGGGCTGCTATCCGAGCTTCTTCTTGAGAGAATTCTTCCCATAGTCTGTTGAACTTGACTAGATTCTTTCTGACACAGATCCCTTGAATGAAAGAGTCCCACGTCCTAGGGAGACCATTCAAGGTGGTCATCACAATCTCTACATTCTCCACTTTTTCATCCACTGCTTCAAGTTGTTCTTTGATCTGAGAGACTCTTGTAAAGTAAGACTGGATGGTTTCCGCATTCTGGATCTTTACATTGTTCAATTGGTTTCTCAGAGTCATCTTCCAATTTATGTTCTTCCCTTCAAATAGTTTGGTCAGGGCATCAAACATAGCTTTAGGTGTCTTTAGGGAGGACACCTATGGTATGAGGTGATCCTTGAATGAATCAGCAATAATCCTCTTATCTATGACCAATTTCTTCTTATGTAAGGCCTTACTCTCATCTCCCTCTGGAATTGGAACCTCCTAATTGATATAGGAGTCCAACTCATTTTCTTCCAGGACCAGGGAGATCCTATACTTCCAGGCTTGGAAGTTATCAGCTCCCTCAAGATTTTCATCAAGCTTGGTATGATGAGACATATTAATTGAGAGCCTCAAATGGAAATACAAAAGATTTAGATATTACCAGGTTAAGATGTTGGATCTAGATCTGGAGCTGAAATTCTGCAATGCTGGTTCAGGAGCAGATTAGGGTTTGACTTTCCTGGAGTTCTATCCAACCAAAGGCTTTGTTCTTGATCTCTAAACTTCGATTTTGAGGAGGAGATCAATCTAGGCCTGGGCTCACTCAAAAATTATACTTCTGTGGAAAGCCCTAATTTTCGGCAGTAGTGTCAGGTCAAAAACTAAAAATGCTCAGAATCAGATTTTGCTTCGACATAAAGATGCGCCCTAGAGAGGAGAGTCATCCCAACCTTCTTTTGCTGAAAATCTGTGGAGGGAGATCCAAAAAGTAGGAAGCCCTAGTTTCCGTAGCTGCACAGTTTCTTCTTCTCAGGTTAGCTCCGATACCATGTTAGATTTTTATCATTCAATCTAGAATTATATTAGGATATTTAACTGAGAGAATAACAAGCACAACAATCAAACACAAGAGACAATGAAATTTTTCCTCTGGGAAACCATAAATGAGAAAACCCTGCAACTTCCTCAGAGATAGAATCAACACCAAAAGTGAAACACCAAAACAGTAAGATGATCTCCCGACAGTAGTAGTCTCTTTCTTTCTAGCCCCACCAACTTCTTCTCCCTCAGCTATGCGCTACAACTGAGTGTGAGTGAGTGTGTGTTGAATAGAGAGGCTCACTCTCTATTTATACTAATTCTTGACTTGACAATAACTCACTAGGGCTGACTTCTCTAGCAGATTCTAATAACCCTAGGGCCCCACAACTACGGGGACTGTAACCCTTGATCAATAGGAGGGTTACCCACAATGACTTGACATGACTTGTTCACATTATAGAAACTCCCGATCGAAACATCGGGGCATGGCAAGACTTAATTATATTACAAACACTT
This sequence comes from Pseudotsuga menziesii, assembly GCA_001517045.1. NCBI lineage: Eukaryota > Viridiplantae > Streptophyta > Pinopsida > Pinales > Pinaceae > Pseudotsuga > Pseudotsuga menziesii. Next base: position 382,699 of record LPNX011031519.1, on the reverse strand, counting down.
CCCAGAATAAACATCCTGGGTACAATACATAATATATACAAGTGAATAAATTCCAAAGTTACAATTACATCAACACTCAAGGGTCCAACAACTAGGACGACTCAGGAAACTAAAAAAATTAATCTTATTGATACAATATATTTCAACTAGAGCTTGATGTACTGGGAAGACTAAGGGCCTCCAAACATTGAATCCAACGTAGTCTGGATACCCGAAGGAACATAATAAGGATTGGGTTTCCTAAGTGACTCACCAATCTATTAGAGTCAAAGGATATCCGGTGTCTTCGACCAAATAGTTATTGATCCAACACCCTATACGAATCTCAATGGTGTGATTAAGGAGGTGACGTTGAACACATGAGAAACAACAATTGAAAAGGAAAATGAGGTTTCCCTTCCAAATGGCCTGTAGGAACTCACCGAGGATGGTGGTGAGGCCAAAGTATAGGAACTGTTGTAATCTCACAGATCACATAAGGTTACCAATAATACATACTAAAACATACATATAAAATAGAGACAAGAGATAAGAACAAGTAGGTGAATTAACAAATTATATTACATGAATGAGTCCATACAACACAAAGAACTGAACTGAGTTCTCATCTAGCTCAACAGCCTAATATATATGATTACAAAATAGTTACAAAATAACTACCTGTTGGTTCGATGAACCGACACGACCTTAGGTGGCTGACCTAATCTCTAGTTTAGTCGATCGACTGAATTAGTCGGCAGAATGACTAAGTCGGCTCATCGACTTAGTCAGCTGATCAACTAAGTCGGCTATCATTCAAGTTGACTTATCGACTTGCTCCTCCTACATCTCCTCCATGAACAAAATGTTTCTTTGCCCTGAAGAAATAGGGAGGTACAAAATTCTTCCTGTCTAGTCTCAATAGTTATTATGATGTGCCTGGTCTTCATGGGCTATGAAGTCTGATGGTCAGTCTTTTATATACACAGAATTCGACAATAGCTGGGGCTGTCACTACTAGGTGATGTTGGAAATCTGACCAACTTTGAAAAATCTTCTGGATGTCGATGGTAAGTGTGGTCAGGCTTGATAGGATCGACATCTTCTCTGAAATGGAGACTTCAACCATTCTCTCCATGTCGGGACCCATAAACTAGTCCTTCTCCTCTGCAGTCTCGATAAGTCATTTCATCTGCAGGCAGATGATGTCAACTTTTTCCAAGTTAGGGATAGCTTGTTGCACCCATTGATGTGCTTCCCTCTCAAGTATCTACAACTTGGATGTTTCAAGCACTATTTGTTCTTCTATTGTTGTTCTGAGTGCTTCCTTAGTGGTTTTCCTGCTTTCCAATGCCTGGATCCCTTGTCGGGTTTATCGAGTTTGCTGACCAACTTACTTGTAGTAAGCAGGCCAGTCTCTCAGTATTTCTTTAGTTATGATAGACTCCTCCATGTGGTCTTGCAGCACTTTATAAGCTTCAGAAAAGGCGGTGTGATGTGCCATTAGGAGTTGGGCAGTTTCTTCTTTTTGTTCCTCCTTTGTTTCCTGAATGTGAGTTTGGATTCCCGACACCATGCTCTCAAATAGCTGATACGCCCTTTCAAGCGGTTTTTCTGTGTCGACCTCTACAGGGCCCGACATGACTAACTGGGATAGGTTCCTACATTTTTTGAGGAACTCGACCTTTTCTGTGACTTTTCCATTGAGTTCCTTACATCTTTGCTCGCTCCTCGTCTTTGCTTTGCCTACTAGGGTCTTGAGGAGTTGTCCTAGCTCTGTGTCGGTTAGCAAAGTTGCATCTTTTAATTGGATATGGACCTTTGATGGCTATCCATGATGCTCCTTCCTCTATTTCTCCTTCCTCTTCTTGTGCTTTTCCTTCTCTGCTTGTGTCGACACCTGTGTACCTACAAAAGTCGAGTCAGGATCTTTGGTTTGTGGGATAGTAGTTGATGGTTTCTCTGGTTGGGGTGGTGGGATGACTGCTACTTATAGTTGTTTAGATGCAGGGTGTGCAGCTGGTTGTGGTGGGCCTTGCTCTGAGTTGGGGGGTGGTGGTGGTGGTGGGGATGGTGGTGGTGGTGATGGATTTTCCGAATGGTCAGGGGTGATTGGGTTGGGGGAAGTGTGGGTGAGTGGTGGATTGTCAGGGCGGGGAAGTGAGTCTAAGTTGAAGAACATTTGGTTAATTTGTCAGGTTATGTCCTCCTAATTTTCTTCTCCTCCAGTCTGTGCAGTGGCTGGTAGGTCAGCTTGGGGTACGGTCGGAGTGATAGTCGAGGTCCGATGTGCAACCACTTCATATTTTTTGTCAGCATTTCTCTCGAAAGTCAACGTGATGGTTGCAAAGGTTCTGGACTGGGCTTCATGTCCTGGTTGGTATCCACCGACCTCAAAGAAAGGTGCTTTTGTGGATATCTTTTGGGCCGACGCAAATATCTTAGGCAGTTTCTTAATGAATGCCTACAAATCTCTGTCTTTATCGAATTTTTCCTTCACTGCTTTCGACATCGCACTTTTGCACAAGTCGAGTGGGATTACTAATTGCTGTGTCGGTACTTGCTCCTTGGTTACTTTCATCGGTGATGGGGGTGGAGGCGTAGACACATGATTGACGACGTTCTCAGGCATCACCGTGTGGGAGGTCTTAGCTTTCTTTGGTCGACCTGCTAGGGCTCTTGCCTCAACGAATCTTTGGAATTGGGCTTCGACCGACACCTTATTTGCTGCGACATCCTCTATTATATCAAGGTCCGTGGCTGCCAGTTCCTCCTCATCTTCTGATGATTCTGCAAGGATAATCTTGCGCTTACCTTTTCCTTGTTGTTGTTGTTGTGCCTTTAATTTCAATCTGGCCACTACTATCTCTTTCGACAATTTTCTAATGATTCCTTTTTTGATAGCATACTATGGATTTTCTGGCTTTGTCTCTCCCCTTGGCTCCTGGGTTGGGACGAGACTTTCTGCAGCCAGAGTAATTACCTGCTACTCTGGCTATGGCTCTGTTGTTTGGGGTTTTTCCCTCTGTGCGGTCGGAGGTTTGATGGTTATTTGAAGTCGGCCGATGTGTTTGACCAGTGTCTCCTCTGACACAAAGGTACTGATATAGAGGTTGAGCTCATAGTCTTCCTCTATTTCTTGGTCAGTGAGCGGCTCCTCGATCGAGAAGTCGATCTTCTTTGCTGTTGCTGGTACTGGTATTTTGGTTTTAGCCCGTCGAGACAGTTATCAAAATATTTGGTCGACTGATGGATGGTAGTCGAGGGATTTGGCTTTTGAGTCGTTTCCCTGCATGTACCACACCGAGGTATGGTCGAGTTCTAGCTGGATGTGGGAGTTCGTCGGTAGAATTCTTCAGATGTTTTGAGGCACCCTTCATCTAGTCATGTGGACTTTGAGCTGTTGAAGCCATTTCTCCAACAGTACTTTCCCGTTCTCAAGCTTCTGCAAGGTTCCTCTCTGGGAGAATGGTTTGAATCTCCACATGTGGAACCTTGACGGTTCTTGAAAGATTGGATTCCCCTCTGGGAAGATATGGTACATGACTATCCATAAGATTATGGAGGGGAACTTGATGATTCCCCCCGTTTCTTGGCATCTTTCATATATGGTCTTGACCATGTCGGTGACATATTCATCCCATCTGTATATCCTTCCATCTATCGCAATGGTGTCGACAACTTCTAGCATGTCTAACTTGAGGTCGCTGCCTTGACCTGCCAAGGCGAGTGTTATTGCTATTATTTTGGCCACAATTCTGTGGCGTTCGGGTTGTGATTTGGCTAATCATCAACCGCTTCAAGTTTTTTCCCGAAGTTGACCCAGTTAGCTCTTCGACTAGTCCTTCTTTAATACTAATTGGTACTGGGTTCCCTTTGTTTGAGAGACCGGTGAGCTTAGAGATGAATTCTCTAGAGAAGTCGACCGGTTGGTCGAAGTAGAACCAGCCATTGTGGTACCGACTTATGATGAATTTTACAGCGGTTTCCTTCATGCCATCAAAGCTGGCCATGAGTGGTGCATTGACATAGTTGAATATAGTGTTGTATTTTATTTTCTTTGTGGCTTGAGTGGGATTCTTGTCGACATAAGCCCATCCTTGCATCTCGGCCCATAGTTTTTTCCATGAGCCTTCCTGTACCTTGGCATTCTTAATGTTTTTCAGCCTGCGGACTAAAGGTGTATCCACAGCCTGTAGTTCCTTGGCTTTGGTTGAGGCTCTAGTTTGTTTGGGTGGCATTGTGTCGGTTTGGTGGTCTATTTCACTAAGGGTTTCTCAGCTTTTAGTCGACTAGATGCTCTGATGCTCTCTCTATATGAATTGCGGTGAATGATCCTTCAGCGGTCTAGTATTTATCGGCGATGCTATGGATGTGTGCGTCGATGGGTGTATTAATGGCGGACATGATGTTCCAGCTGGAACACTTGAGTGTGCGTTAATGGTGAATTTCTTTCAGCGCTCGATGTCATGAATGCACGATGGGACTATCGAGGTCGTCGGTCGATGTCGGTTATGAGAATGGTCGATGGAAGTGGTCAACCAATGAAAATGGTCGATGGTGTTATGTCAATGGGCATGATGTCGATTGTTGAAATGGTAATTTCCTGTCATAGTTTTCTGTATGTATGGTATTTGTTTTGGCTTTTGGATTTTTAAGTTTTTTATAGATTTTGGTTTACGGTTATGGTCGTTATAGGATTTATTTTTATTTTTATTTTTAGGTTTATTTCTAGTTTCTGTAACGTTTTAGTTTTGATCCATTAACGAGTTTCTGAAATACTATGCCCTGTAACGTCCTTAGTCGGACTGATTCGTTGGTATGTATCTCTTTGACAACTTAGGGTCCCATCCATTCTGTATGGATATTTTTAGGTTTACCTTTTACTCAACTATTGTATAGTAAAGCAAGGTCTCCTACCGACAAGTTTTTGTTCTTGATGTTTCGGTCGTTCCATGCTTTTTGTTGTTGTTTTTGGATTTCTTGATGTTGTATTGCCATTAGTCGGTGCTCTTCGAGTTTGATTAGTTGCAATAGTTGGTCCTTTCTTCCTTGTTCGACATCGACATGTAGGATCTCTGCAATGATAGGTGTCTGTTGTTGGAAGTGTAGTGGAAATACTGCTTCTTATCCATAGACTAGTCGAAAAGGAGTTTGGTTGGTCGAACGTTTATATGCTATTCTGTATGCCCATAATAATATAGGCATTTTCTCGTCCTAGTCATCCTTATCAGCATTACATATTTTTGTTAGTCCTCTTGTTAAAGTTTTATTAAATGCTTCAATTGCTACATTAGACTGAGGATGGTGTGCTATGCTCCGACGATGGTCGATTTGGAACTAGTTGGTTAGGGTTTTGATAGTTCTATTGATGAAGTGTGTTCCATGGTCGCTAATTAGAGTTAGTGGACATCCAAATATACTAATGATATTCTCATAGATAAACTTAGCATCTATCTCACTAGAACATGTGTCGACTGGTTCAGCCTCTGCCCATTTAGTGACATATTCAATTGCAGTTATGATATACCTTGAACCTCTCCTTTTTGCTGGTATAGGAAATGGTCCTATGAAGTCTATGGCCCAGATTTCAAATGTCAAACTTGGGTTCACTGATATCAAAGGAATTTCTGTATTAGGCAGGGTTCGACCTAGTCGTTGACATCTGTCACATCGACTGGCAAAATTTTTGCAATCTTTGTGGAGTGTCGGCCACCATAACCCTGACAGTTGGATTTTCTTTACAGTTGTGTCTTCCTGGAAATGTCCTCCTGCAATTCCGTAGTGTGCTTCATGCATAATGTTGTCTCATTCGTTTTCTAGTACACACCTTCTGAGGATGTCATCTATTCCCATTTTGTATAAGAATCCATTTATAAGGTTGTATGGTGTAGCCTTCATAGCTAAGATTTGCTTCTTCTTTGTACTCATTCCTTCTGGTGCATGTCCATATTCCAAGAACTAGGCTATTTATTCAAATTCTGCTGGGACTGCTTCTATCCAAAATAAATGTGCATCAGGTAAGTCATCTTCGACTCCCTTCGGTTCTTCTCTTGTGTCGATTCGGGATAAATGGTCGGGACCGACATTTAACTTGCCTGGTCTAACAATGACTTCAAATTTGAATTCTTGGAATAATATTAACCATCGACAAATCCTTCGATGATGTAGTGGTTTATTGACAAGATACTTAAGTGCTTGATGGTCTGTATAGAATATAAATGGGTTAGCTAAGAGATAATGTCGATATTTTTGCAGTGCAAAGACCATTCCTAATGCTTCTCTTTCTGTTGTCGAATAGTTCCTCTCAGCCTTGTTTAATTTTCTACTACTGTAAACTATAGGATAATCCATTCCATCATCTCCTGTTTGGGTTAAGATTGCTCCTATTGCTAGGCCTGATGCATAAATATGAACATGGAATTTGATCGACCAGTTTGGAAATCTTAGGATTGGTGCTTCGACTAGTTTTCTTTTTAATTTTTCGAATGATATGTGGCAATCCTCTGTCTAGTTGAATTATTTATCTTCCCTTAATAGTTCTTCAAGTGGATAGGTCATATTTGAATAATATCTTATGAATTTTCTGTAATAGCCTGTGTGGCCAAGTAACACCCTGAATTGTTTTGGGTTTACTGGTGGTTTCAAGTCAAGGATAATTTTGATCTTTGCAAAGTCAACTTTAATACCTTCCTTACAGACAATGTGCCCTAATAATATCCCTATGGGGGTCACAAATATGCATTTTTTGATGTTTAGGGATAGTTGAATTTGTTGACATCTCTCCAACATAAGTCTGAGCCATTTGCAATGATCCTTTAAGAAGGAGTATATTGTCCAATCATCAAAGTATACTGCCATGGTCTTGTAGATATATTCCTGAAATGTTTTGACAACAATCCTAGAAAATACTGAAGGTGCATTTTTTAATCCAAAAGGCATAACCTTGTAAGCAAATGAGCCAAATTCACACACAAAGGTTGTCTTCTTCTGATCTTCTTTAGCTATTGGCACTTGGTTATAACCTAAGAATCCATATGTAAATGAGTAGCATTCATGTCCTCCAACTTCATTTAAGATTTCATCTGCATAAGGGGCTGGAAATGGGTTTGTTAGTGTCACTTTATTTAGTTTTCTAAAGTTGACACAAATTCTTAGTTTGGTCGGATCATGTTTCTTAGGCTGTACAACCATTGGAATTTCCCATTCTGATTGGTCAATCAGATAGATGATGCCTACTACAAGCATGTTATCAATTTCCTTTTTGACTATCTCTTTGTATTTGTGAGCTAGTTTATATGGCCTTTTCTTCACAAGTCGAACATCAGGTTTAGTATCAATCTTCATTTCTCCCATTTCGTGGACTAAGCCTTTGAGGCCTTTATAATCTCTAGCAACTACATCTTGGAACTCTTTTAATAAGTTCACTATCTCTGTGGTCTGCTCTTCACTCCAGTAGTCACCAATCTTTGCCATTTTTGGTTGATCGTCATTTGAGATGTTGGATTCCCTAGTTTTGACTTTAGCATCTAGCCATTCTGGTGCTTTGGCTTCATTGATTGGTCGACTTCCTTTCTTAAAATGTGAGAATGTAGCAGGGAAGTTGGTTGCAGTCATTCTGTCGGTATCATGTTTGTCGATTGTTTCCACTTTAAGGATTGTACAAATAGGTTTGGTCATTTCGACATGGTTTGATTTCCATCTAAAAATTTTTCCTTCTATATTTTCATTTTCTAACTATAGTCTCGTTGATTGTGGTTATGTCCTTGTTTGTATATTGTTGCATTTCATTGACTATCGATTATCTTTTAAGGGTTTGTTTTCTGTCGGATGGATAAATTCTTTAATCTGTTTTGCTATTTCGACCAAGTTTTCATTTTGTGGTATAAAGTTGAAATCTTTAATGAAATTTTCCCTGAGTTCATGCCATAAGAATGTTTCACCTCTAGCTTCTTCCATTTTATACCATTTGTTTGGTAAGTCGGAGAGGGTTGATTGGAACAGGTGTGGCCATGCTCATTCATCCTTGTATCCAAGTCTTCTCCATTCTTTTTCACATGTCCTAATATGATCTTCTGGGTTCTGTCTTTGAGTGAATATAGGTATATGAGCCTGTTTGGTTAAATTCTTTCCTCCAAACCTTTCGACAAAGTAAGTTGAAGCTGTTGTCCAAGTCTGTAGTTTTGTCTGGTGGGTATCCAACCATCGAGCAGCTTGTCCTATAAAAGTTTCTACTAGGCTTTGAAGGCGGCCATGTTCACCAATATTTTTGGAAACTTGTTCTACATGCATGAATGGTGATTTCCTTTCCTTGTATATTGATATTTGTGTAGTATTTACATTGGTAGGTTGTAAGGTAGGGTATTCCCTAATTTTTTTCTCAAAGATTTTTGGGACAATGGACACTATGAAGCACTGTTGGGTGGTCTTTTTCTGCACTTTTTATATAGTCCAACACCCTCTTGCCTGTGTTTCGTAGTTCTCGATCTCCCAATCATATAATTCCGCATATGAATTATAACCAACTGAGTCTTTGTTTCCTAAATGAAGTTCTCCATGGATATTCGGTTCTGTATAATATGCATTGTTTTGAATCTAGTAGAGTTGTCGGATGTCGACTTCATCATCGATAAGTTCAGTCGAAGGTTCTCCTTGAGATGGATGAATGGGTACAATGACCTTTTGTCCATTTCCTTTTAATTTTATTCTCTCTTTATCCAGGGATATCGATGCTTTCATCTTTCTACCCCAAGGTCGACCTACTAATGCTGGGAAGGAACTGGATCCTTCCTTAGGTTCAATGATTTCTAAGTCGACCTTGGTCGAGATTCCTTTTATAGTTGTGTCAATGTTTTTCCAGACTCCAATAGGTTCAATTAGGACCTGGTCGGCTAGTTTCAGATAAATGCTTAACTCATGTAGTCGAGGTCTTCCCATTTGTTCCCAAGTGTCATGAGTCATGATGTTTACTTGTGATCCAAAGTCAAGCACTACTTGTCAGACATGGTATCCTTCGATTTCCAGGTCGACAAGTGGGTTGGCATCACCTTTGTCTTTTTTATTTAAGCTGCAGATGTTCTTTGTTTGTTTTTCAGAGTTGTTATGTTTTATTTCATATAGCAAGTCGATGAACTGAGAGACTGAATTGTCTTTTTGTACGAGCTGTATTAATTCAATTATTGTGTTATGTCGATTGTCGTGAGCTTGTTCTTGTCATGCAAATTCTTTGAATACATTGGTTGCTTCTTTGTATGTTTGTTTTTCTTTAAGTGGATGAGGATATACATTTTTCTCTTTTATTTTGCTGATTTTTGGGTTATCACCTCCTGTTTTTGTTCCTTGTCGGGTTACAATATGCAAATTTTTTGTATTTATTACATCATTTTTTTTCACACAGGACAAGACATTAACATTTTTCTTTGTATTTATTTTTTCCAACATGGTAGGGAAATCCTCTAATGAGTGATCCCCTACTCCACAATGAGTACAAAATTTGAGGTCAGTTCTGTCTTTATATGGATAGTCTGCATACCGATGTCCCTCCTTATAACATGTAAAGTATTGGATGGGTCGACGCGGTTGGTTGTCGTGATTCCTAGGGAATCGACCTCTTCCTCTGTAGACACCACATCGATTGTCGTACCGACGCTCGTATCGTCGACCATCATATCTATGACCATTCTAATCATTTGGTAAATTGTTTTGCTCATTATGTTGTGCAACTGCATTGGTTTGGTAGACTGCCTGATAATTTTGTCGGTTCTTCAGGTTAAAATGGCAGTCAGCTGTATTATGATTTTTGGTTTCATAGATTGCACACTAGGATTCCTTTTCGTTCTTCATGTTGAACGGGTAGTCTTTTGTTGAGTGGTCCCTATGCTCCTAGAAAATGTCACAAAAAGATTTCATCTGTACGAATCGAACATCCTATCGGCTGTATTCTTGTCGACAGTTGTCTTTGGAGTGTCCAGCCATCGAGCACTTAGTGCACCAGATCTCCTGATTCTTAAGGTTTAACTCCTTTAAATACTTCTGTACACTCTCCAGCTATTCTTCCAATTTGTGGTCAGTGGAATAAGTGGGTATGTGCTGATCCATCTCCACTTGGAGAGCTTTTGCGAGCACATCTTCGTAGGATTTGAATGTTTCTAGGCTGATGTGTCGGTGGACTTTCTAACATAACCTGAAAGAAACCATTGAATTAGTAATTGCTCATCTATAACATAGTCTAGCTGGATCAGAAGGTATTTCCATCACTTATCATAGTCACGGACATTTTCCCCTGGCTTCTGTGATGTTGTTTTTAGTTTTTTCGCTGCTAGGTGTTTGGCATCTAGAGTTTTGAAAAATGATAGAAATTGTGCCTTGATCTCAGCTTTGGTTTCTCTAGGTTGTCTTTCTAAAAAGGTCATATACCAATTCAATTCCCTTTTCCTCAAGGCATCGGTGAACTGTGCCATTTGTCTATCTTCGTCTGTAACTTGGTTGGCCTCCCAAGTCGACTTGCAGACGAACCAGTGTCTTCTGGGGTCCTTATCCCCCTCATATAGAGGAATGTGAGTTGATCCATGACCCATGTCGGAATCACTGTCATTGCTCTCAAGAGGTGGCGGTGGTGGAGGTGGGGGTGGGGGTGGTGGGGTTAATGGTTTATTCGTCTTTGCGGGACTATGGTCGAAGGAACTTCCGTTCCTGTCGATTGTCGATTCTTCTTCGACTTGCAGTTGGTTGATGTCGACTTCTGCTATTGATGGCCCACTGCAACTATTTGTCCATAGTTCTGAATGTTCTGTGTCTTCCAAAGCTGTATTTAGCAAGGGGGGTGATCCTTCATGTGTCGGTAAGAGTAAGTGGATACTTCGGTTGGAGGGTACCGCTTGAAAGGTAACCCAATTTCCTTCCGTTGGTCGAAGGATAATGAGGTGTCATCCTGTGTATGTTTCATCATCTAGTCGACTCCATATACCAAAGTCACCAGCTCATAGTCGGAGGTCCTCTTCGACAATAGTTTGTATCCGGGTATGCAGATTCAATGGAGAGAGAGTTGTTCCTTCATGGGGATCTCTTAATTGGAGAGATTCTGGCTGCTCTATCCACAATTCTTACTCCGTAGGGGACGCCTCTTCTTCCACACCTTCATGTCGGTCATGACCTAACTCTAGTGAACTCCCTTCCTGGTCGGTCTCCCTAGGACTCCTTCCTCTATGCAGCTCTAAGGCTCTTTCTCTTCTTGCTTCCCTCCTCTATTGTCTCTCTTCCCTCTCTATTTTCTGAATGTACGACATACCGTTGTGTGATACTATTCTATTGATTTCCCTTTTGGTCGACTGTTCATTACTGGTGAATGGTATTTGTTTCTAGTCGACTAGAATCCACTCTACTTTATCTCAACATATGACCAGCTACCCCCCCATATCCTACCCGACGCTTTTTTAGAAAGCTCGGATAGTTCGGTGTACTTGCTTAGGAAGTATTCCCACTCCCTTTCTGCAATGAATTTTTCCCACTTCCTTTGCTTCTCTGCCCAGTTAGAGTTTGATGGAAGTTCATGAAGTGATGGAAGAGGTTCGACAATATGTCCTACTCCCTTCTCGATCAGGAATTTGAACAAGGAGGTCGGTAAGGAGCACAGAAATTGCTCGGTGAGATCTGTGTAAAATTTCTCCTTGACGGTTTCCACCGAATTTCTGTCTTCGACTGCTTGCTCCTCACAGAAGTCGTCGGCGATTTTCTCCAACCACTCCGACAAGTTTGTTCTACCTCCTCGGATAAGTTTTTCCAGCAACTGTTGTTCTTTAGTCCCTTCCGGCTTTCTCATCCAGGAGTTTATTCAGAAGTTGGGGCACTGATTCTACAAACTTCTCATGTGTTTCTGTGAAGAATCTTTCTTTTGCTTGTGCGATTGTTAATCTGTTCCTTCATGCGTAATTTTGCAAATAGTTTGCAACTTTACGTTCCCACCAGTCCTTAATCTCCTGCTCTGGTATCATCTGTTTGCATACATTTTAGACATGTACTACTAGCAACGGAACCAATGTTGTAATCTCACAAATCACATAAGGTTACCAATAATACATACTAAAACACACATATAAAATAAAGATAAGAGATAAGAACAAGTAGGTGAATTAATAGATTATATTACATGAATGAGTCCATACAACACAGAGAATTGAACTGATTTCTCATCTGGCTCAATAGCCTAATATATATTTTTACAAAACAGTTACAAAATAACTACCTATCGTTTCGGTGAACCGACACGACCTTAGATGGCCGACCTAATCTCTAGTTTAGTCGACCGACCGACTTAGTTGGATGATTGACTAAGTCGGCTATCGTTCAAGTCAACTTATCGACTTGCTCCTCCTACAGGAACCTATGGGTCTATCCTCTGGAATATATGTATTGGCATCGAAATAGGGATACCTACAACTACTAAGGAAATAATGGTCCCTTGATAAGAGTGTGAGGTGTACAAACACAATTTAATTAGAACATGATAGTTTATATGAGGCTCAAGATAGAAATATGAGTGTAAATGAGAAAGCCTATTCAAACTTCCTTTGTTCAAAGTATGATGGTAGGGTTGACCTAGAAAAATATGAAACTTACCGTGGGGAAGGAAAACATAGATTGGGGGGGAGGGGAATGGCCATACCGAGTATGACTGCAACGAGATGACTATAGAGGGAAAAAATGTGGAGAAAAAAGGAGGGGAAATACAAGGGTGAATCCACTTGTGAACTCATTGCATTTACTCTAAAAAAAGGTGACTGGGAATGCTGTCGACACATGGGAATGGAAGTGATCTGTAGGGGTGCTGAGAAGCACCACTTTGGCATTCTTTATGGTTTAATGAGCTCAAATATGGGATAGAAGTGTTCTTGATATTATATTTCCACGTTGGTTTTATTGAGCTCGAGTTAGTTTGTGCTCGTTGCCGTTTTCAATTTTAGAGATCCTGAAAACAATACGAAGACTCCAGTGGTGGTTATTTTCATAAAATTAGTCTCCAAGGCATTAAAACACATAAAAGTATGTAATTGAGAAATATTCTAGCCAAAAGGGAATAGCATATTCCTTTTTCATAAATAGTCCATCCACCCGAAAAAAGGGATAAAATCATATCGGACAAACGTTCTTTCACTTCCTTTAATGAGTCTGAAATAGACAAGATCACTCGACAATCTTTTCTATTTTTAAGGAGTTAGAAAAGAGCTTAACATAAACTCCAATCTTGGATTTTGAGGGATCGGCCAATAGATGATGATATGAGGCAATTCATGTGGTTTCAACTTAGTATGTCATACTATACAGACTGCCAATCCTAAAGGGATGTGAATGACATGGGTGCCAAATGCAAGGGGTTCTAAAAGACGCTCACCGATGGGATGGAAGGCTCTAGTACCGAGCAAGGGATAATGAAAAGGGTGGCTAGGAAGTGACACTCACTCGGACAGTGGGGGGGGGGGGTCCTACAAGATCAAAGGGAGAAAATGGAAGCAATGCATCAACTTGACAGAGGGGGAGGATGTCCCATAAGCCAATTAAAGAGATTATACTTGTAAATGTGGTTGATACCATAATGAGGTGCACTACGATAACCCATAACTTGTATTTGTACACATAAAAAGGATACCCGATCATAAATATGTGTCTAGAAGGTAAATAATGGATACAAACATATATAATACATGACTTGTGTGATGGTACACAAATCGAGGCGAGCCTAGAAGGTGGCCCGATGAAAGGTTAGTGATCTTGAGAAAAGGTCCCATTATCTCGAAAGGCACAGAATAATGATTTCAATGGTGCAAATGGTGCAATGAACGGATGCACTGTGACATGTGATCACAAGAAATGGTGGAGATCATGTATGTGAAAAAGTGAGTAGGGTTAAGGTCCTGCCCCCATGCTTTGGGAATGGGGTTTGTGATTATGGAACGCATATGTGTTTTGATGAGCTATAGGATCATTGAAATACCAATATAGATGTGACAATATGGTAGGGTTAAAATGAATGAGTCTTATCCCTAGTCTAGGGTCGAGGTAGATGGGCATGCCTCATAGTCCATGGGTGTTGATAGAGTGCATATTCTATAATCAAGAGACATTGACAAGACATAGAGAAACTATGGGAAGGGGCATGCAGAATGAGGTGGATAGCCATGGTGGAAATATATCTTGGTAATATGATGATGGGGGATTCCTTCATCAGGGTGATTTCACCTAGTATCACTAACGAGTACAACAAGGATGATTAGGAATGTTGGGATTCCTGCCCTATGTTGTAGACATGGGAATTCCTCATCAATTCAAAAGGGTCAAACATATAGGTCCGAGGGACTCATTTTCATCGACACACTCATAGTGGTATGGGATGATGAGGAAGGATCATCATAGGATGAGATGAAATAAATTAAGAGGATGTTGGGGGGTGGATATATTCAATAAATGTGACTTTGGTTTTGATGGATAGTTTGCGCATGTCAGCTAGCACAAGTCAATACCCCAAAAGATCTGGGAAATGGTGAGAGTAGTTTCCATAGATACCACACAACACACAAGGGTGGTTTGTATAAATGGACTTGTTATTGGGTATGGCATTGTCCGACAAGTTGATGAATGAGACCTTGTCATCAGGATTTTCATCCAGCATCTATATGAGGATAGTATTACTAGACAACTCGATAGGTATGTTTGGAAGGAGTCCTTGAGGTTGGGTTGCGTGCCCATCATAAGCACACAAGGAAATTGAGGATGACTATAACTAGGGGGACTAGAGATTTTTCCAAACAAAGGTATACATGATGCATATGGATGTGCCCTCGTCGACAATGCAACAATGAATGAAAATGTTATGTATGGTAATGAGTATTTGAAAGGACATTTATGATGGAATATGTGGTTTAGAATGATCAAAGGTAGAAGGTCATCGAACATGAATCAGTGGGGTTGATGGTGCCTAACACAGACAACAACGCTTTTCGTTGTATTGATAAATTCTTAAGGACTTCCAAAGTGGACATGGTTTTGGGTGACTGGATGAAGTTGTTGACAATGTTATAGTTGGGTGCAACATAGGCATTAACATTGGCTATAAAACATTGTAGAGGAAACTTTGGATCCTTGGATTTTACATCGAAAGGGGGTTGAGGTAGCTACAAGGCATGGTCAACAAGGGGTGATTCACTAGATTGGATGGTAGAATAGGTCTCGGTGGCCAAAATTTACTAGTTTCTACTTGTTTGGTGGTTGATTTCTTCTTTTGACAAGGTAAATAAGTGTTTCATTCGTAAGTTAGGGGGTTGACTCGAATATGCAACATTTTGTTTCGTTAGTTGGAATGTGACCACCCCTTGAGTAGGTAAGGGGTTTTGAAACACCATGGTAGGTGTGGTCGGTTGAGCTGGGGATGAATTCACCTGAGCAGGGACGGTAGTATCGCGACAGTTAAATTCATCCCGAAGCTTGTGAGATATAGCTAAGTGTGGAATATGGTGGGTGTAGTGTCCATAAATGTTGCAGAGGGAACACTAATGGTTAGTTCATAGTTGTGAGATCTTGCACTGTCATGGGGATGATTAGGGTTATGCTTGACACGATCGATGCCATTATTATCTAGGGGTTATGAGGTGATATTCCCCATCCTTAATTTGATTGTTTGCATGGTTCCTACCTTGTCTCCAATTAGGTTTCCTTTGTTGGTTATTGGGGGCTGGTGGAATTCGTGTCGGGTTCTGTTGGGTATAAAATTTCCCTATCAGAATAAGAGGAGGATCAAGTGGTTTCAGTGTTGTGGCAGTTAATGGAAGACATGGTAAATGATAGTAAGGGTTTCCTGCTGAGTGTAGAGTGTATCATTTAGGGGGGTTCCCAGAGGTAGGTGTTGGGTAAGTATGCCATGGCCCTGAGGGGTTGATGCCAAGGGCACGTAGGAAGGTGTCTTTCTAGAATTGTAGGTGAGATAAGATAGATCATAACTATAACTGTGGATGGGAAAGGGACCCATCATTGAGGATGTGGAACTGGATGGTGTGTTGTACAAAGGGGTTGTCATGGAAGGTATGTGAGTGTAAGGATGAAATCCGGATGAGATAGAGCTAATGATACCATCGACGGCATGTGATTTACCCTACGGGTTCTTGCGAGCAAAATCACCATGTAGAGCGTCTCGAAATGTAACATACAGGTAAGCTGAATGGGCAGGGCATAGATTAAGTCGAATTGTTGGGATTTTAGGATACCATGTTCTTCCGTATATGGGAGTATAGATGCAATATCCTTTGCAATAATGGGTTTAAGGGATTTGAGAAACCAATCAAGGAACATCCCGTCGTCTAACTTAATTTTGCACAGATTACATCATCTACGACATTCATGGATGTGGTCCATGATATGGGAAGCAATGTTTTGGTGACAAGACAAGAGGATCTTGATGCTAGCATCATAGAGAATGAGAAGCTAAAATAATTGCAAAAAGGTTGATGCCAAGGATCCAAAAGCGGAGTGGGTTCCATGTGGTTGATTAGAGTACCACTTGGCTATAATGCTAGTGAAGTTCCTCTGGAGGAGCCAAAGCCTATCTGAGTCATCAACTATGGAGTTCTAAGAACAACACAGTTGGAAATACATGATGTGGTTTTGGGTATCCTCCGTGTGATTCCCCTAAAATTTATGGATATCCAAAGGGATTTTGGTAGGCATGGGGGCCTAGGTAGGATCATGACGGATCAGGTCATTGGTCAAATGTTCCATATCTGGGAGGTTAAGGCTAGCCATGAATGGATAGCTGGTTGGCTTGGAGGATCAACACATAGGTACAGTCATGGGAGGGATCCCTTGAGGAGGGTTCCCTATAGGTGCATATCCTACTGGGGGGTTTTTGGAAGAAAAGTTTCCAATCAAGTAATACCCTATGTAAGGATTACCAAGTTTGACATGCCTAGTAGGTGGGTTACCGATGGGGGTTTTCCATAAGGGAGGATTTTGGAAGGAAGGTTTCCTAGTAGGTGGGTTCTTGATAAGAGGGTTCCCAATGAGAGTGTTCCCTCTAGGTGGGTTCCTGACAAGAGGGTTCCCAGTAGGTGGGTTCCTTCTAGGTAAAGGTCCACTACCAGATGATGGGATGTGACCAACCATGGGGCTATGTGGAGGTATTGGATCTGAGTAGTAGGGATCAATTTCGAATGTGACTCTCTCGAAGGGGGAAACTGGAGAAAGGGAATGATTTCTACTAGAAGTGAAGTGAAATCAGTCTAACGAACCAAAATGCAATGAATGCACCTAAAGTCTATGAGAATATATTAGAGGAGAAATGGTGGCAGAGTGACATCAGTGTGAAAGAGATATATGAATATGATAAAAAATCCAACTACAGTTGTGTGTGTATAAGGATGTATCTCAAAAAAAGTGATGCTCAGGTCAATAACACACTCTAAAACTTTACTGCAATCCTGTTTCACAATAGGCGAGTGGAAAAAAAATGGCCAGAAATCCAACAAGAAGTCACTACCTATAAATAAAAAAGAATCGCTAACCTATGAGGTATGGGAGCATGCAAATACCTAATTAACAAGCTGGAATCCATCACAAACCATATCCGTTGCACGGTGATGAAATATGAGTTAGAAAATATGACCCAAAAGACCAATAATGGCTATGGAATATTCCCCTATCGAGAGGGATCTTGGTTAAAAGAGCCCTAAAAGAAAAAAAAACTAGGATACCCCATTCATGACAAGAACGAGTAGGTCAATATACCACTTCATCATTTAACCATTGCACCCATGATAAGGAGTCCTAGCAATGCAATGAGGACTATGAGTAGGTAGCCTTTAGTATAGAGTGGAATGTGGTATTCTAGCTTAACCTTTGAAACCGGTCTTGTGACTTCAATCATCCTAAAGGAGAGGCCCACCCAAAAAATTGGTTGTAACTGTGTCAACAAATAGTAGGGGATTTTGGAACCTACCCCCAGTGTGCTACCTAGCTACAATATTATTTTTGGTCCCCAAGTGGGGTTAGATGTGTGTTTAATTCACTCGATTTGCTGATTTCCATAGTCACTCACACATCACTCACTCCCACTCCCACTCCCAATCCTCATCTCTCATCTCTTTTTCCATTTCACATTCCCATCTTCCTCTTCTCCCTCTCGTTGTTCCACTCTTGCGGACCCGTCACTCTACTCCCACAAACGCCTCACTCCAAGATTTCATACCCATTTCCTCTACTATGAATTCCTCCCTTAAAACTCCATTCTCCCTCTCATACTAGTATTTTCTCCCTCCTTCACACTGCGCTCTCTCTCACTCCATCCTTCACACCAGTCTTTATGTTAACCCCATTTTCCTAAGCTACATCCACATCTCTCCCCTCCATATTGATGCTACACATCCCACGTTGTCATCTCTTCCACTGGCCTCCCTCCCTTCACCCTGTGACCTACTACACACCCACCCTATGCATAACCCACACCCTTCTCCCGCGTGCAACACCCTCACCAAGCCTACATTCACTCCCTCCCTTAGCTCTTCTCCACCACACTCCGTTCCGTCGACTCTCACTACTCCCTATAGTTCCAAAAACCCTCCTTACTCCAATGACCCCTACTCACTAGCACTCTCCATGTCCTTATCTTCACTCCCTCATGCTAGCCCCATGCACTCCTCTCCCACACCACATGGTCCTTCCATTGCAACTTGCACATCACGCATCACCACTCCCTTTCCCTACCCACTTTTCAGCTCTACATTGTGCCTCACTGTTGGCAGGCGGTTTTGGGATAAGTTAGTTGTGCAACATCACGGATGCTACGCAAGGTCAAAGATACTGCACAAGTGGAAAATGGAGCACAAGACAGAGTTATATTATTTTATGTATTTATGGTATTTTTTACCACATTTGTGGACATTGGTCATTATTTTTTAGAATCAGTTAATAATTAGTTAAAAAGTTGTCTAAGTGGGCCATGAATGTAAAGGCACAAGCCTATAAGTAGATGTAGAGTTGCAAATGTTAGATACTCTTGGCACTTTTGGGATACATCATCTTGTCTTGGAATGATCTTGAGAGCTAAGTTTTTGCATGTTATGTAAGATCTACGCTTGAATTGAGATTTGTTGATCTGTGTAGTAAAGAACTATTTTGGAGAATCTGTAGTTTTGTGCAAAGGTGAATATGAAATGATGAAAGTTGAGTAGAATCATTGTGTACTCTTTTTTTTCTTCCTATTTTACTGTCTTCTTCAACTCAATTATGAATGCAATTTGTATTTGCGACATGGATCTGTAAATGATGCTATGTTTCCCTACTTTAAATGTTGTTATTCTGTTGGATATGTTTGCGCATCAATGTGTTTACTGCAGTTCTGGTGTAATGATGTGATCTATTGAATAATGATATGGTTCTCTTAATGCATAAGTTGAATGATTAGATCGGTTGAATAATGTTGTGCTAAGTTGATAAGTAGATGCACATTGTATTCCTTCATTCGGTGGAAACTTGGTTTCGTCAGCTCTCCCTCGAACATCTCGGGTGAGACTTCATATGCTCTATGGGTGTTGTCAGATGGGTTAAAACCTGTCTAGGCTAGTGCTCAGGGAGACCGCAGTGTTTTGGGTGTCGGAAAAGAGGGAACCCCTGTTGACTAGGTTTTGTGTCAACAAATGGTTATGTTTCTGGGACCATAGTGCAAATTAAGGGACGACATGTTGTGGCATCCGATGAGATTGAAAATTCAAGACTGGTTCAACCAGAATCTATGAGACTTTGTTGAGAAAGAAAATTAGAACCCTGGACTAACGACGGATAAGTGGCTAGAAGAATACATACACGACATTCCACATGAGTACTTTTTCTCTAAATTCCCAATCATATTTTATGAGTGGTTGGCACGGTTGACCTATCACAAGACAAATTTCCAAGGAGGAAAGCCAACTTCTTGGACCCCAGAATTGATCTAGGAATCGCAAGAGGTAGACAACAGAGCATCACGAGATGTTGAAGTCTGGATTGACAGTATCTTCGAGGGATATATCACCGATTTTGCGGTTGATACAACTAAATCCTATAGGAAAGTAGAACGAGAGTTATTCAATGGGCAATGTGGTAGGTTTCTTTTGTCTTTGCAATTGTCCATTAAGATACTCATATGTGAAATGGGCATATTGAATATGGACCTTTAGTAGTAGAAATCTAGTGTGTGGGGGATGTGGATACCATGAAGATAGGGGGAGATGAATGGAATGATACGGGGTAGATGGGTGCAAGTTACGATGAGACTGTGATGGGAGTTGAGGAAGAGAGTGGTCTTATGAGAGGAGGAGAAAAGTTACAACAAGAGAAGAGGTTGAGGATAGGGGAAGGTCCTGTTGCGATTAGAACGCAAGACCGTGAAGGAATACCACATAGGAAAAAGCGACCCTATAGTGACGACGGGACAACTAGGCTATGCCTATAGTTAGAGGTAATATCAACCCCCAGTAGCAACATACCCACACCTCTGTGCACTACATCGCAATCACAAAGAAATGCAAGTTCAACACCGACATGTCTAATGTTCTAGGAACACTCTAATAGTAGTAGATCAACATCTGTAGGAAGAAGGCCCAGAATGGCGGGCGACGATGCGAAGTTACCTCTGTTCCATGGGAACGGGATTGAGGATCCAGAGCAGTACTAGTTCCTATGTGAGGTAGTATGGACTGTCTGACAAACTGCGGATGGTGATGTCAAGAAGGACCAATTGGCGACGACTCTTCGAGGTCACACACTCAATTGGTACATGAAATTTGTACAAGTTCCTACAGGAACTCCAGTGAAGACATTGGATGAAGTTAGAAAAGGATTAATTGAAGAGTTCAGAAAACTTAAATCTAAAGCACAATATATTACAGAGCTGAAGGAAATTAAGCAGTATCCAAATGAAACTATTTGGGATTTTGACCAAAGGTTTAAGACGTTAATGGAAAGAGTCAGCGTTGATATGAGGGATATTCAACATAAGGAATGGTTCATTGCAACATTATTACCTCATATCAGACTACCATTGATATAGCAGAAGATTGCAACACAGAGCAAGGCTCTGGAGATTGCGATGAAATTGGAGGCTTCAACCCTTGGAGAGAATGCAGTCGGCATGAACCAGATTCAGACACTGCTGGCGAACTTGACGCTCCAACTCCAAGATATCAAGAAAATAAAAGAGCATTGTGAAGAGGTGTGGTGTACTCGATGTCACGTAGACGGAAATACCAAGGATAATTGCCCATATTTCCAAAACTACCTGTTATCAGGAGTGCCAAACCCATTGAGTTGTGGCAGTGTACAATGGTGCCGCATTTTCCAAGTTTATGAGCATCAACATGAAGAGTGCGGATATATGTAGAAGATGGTGACAAAGCTGAGGAACTTATACTGCACATTTTTTTGTTCTATTGGGCATGAAGACAAGGATTGTCACGCATATGAACTACTCTAGGAGAGAACATATGACTCATACTATGTGAAGGGAGAGGATCATCAGGAGGTAGTGACCGCCATAGCCACAGGTGGTACAACCACCACATCAACCTCATTTCGTACCACAGCCGCAACTGGAGATGCATTTTGTACCGTAGCAACCACAACAACATTTTGTGCCACAGCCGTAGTATAATCAGATGCAGAAGGATCCATAGTAGCCATAGTATGTTTAGTCAACACAATATGTTTAGCAGCAACCGAATCCCCCGTAACAACAATTTAATCAACCGTGGTATCAACAACAAGGAGGATTCCCAGGAGGATGAGGTGGAGGATTTGGTTGAGGAGGAGGATGAGGTCGCACACCAATGCAATGTTATAATTGCGGAGTACTAGGGAATTATTAGAGAGATTGTCTGCAATTTCAAGTGAAATGTACGTATTGTACTACTATTGATCGCACTATTGAAAATTCTCCACAACTGATTGCGAGGTGGCAGGTAGGAAATGTTTCTTAGCTACAGAATCAGAACCAGTTGTAGAATGAAAATCAAGTACAGAACTAGAACCAGTTGCAGAGTCGGAACCAGAACCAAACTCCAATTCAGAACCAGAATACAAATCAGAATGTGAATCAACCCATGAATCTTCCTTTGAACAAGAATCAAGGACCGACTGTCGCAACAATCTCAGCAGAACCTAGGACACAGGATGCTGATGTCGCGGTCATCACTCGTAGAGGTGTAACAAAGGGAGAAGATAGCCCACTGAAGTGAATATTTATTCACTCATACAATAATATTCACCAGAAAACTTGGTAAATCAAATGAGCCATAATAATGTATAAATTGATGATAGGATAAAATATGATTACAATGGTTGATAACCCACCTATTAAATAAGGCTCGGGAATTGTGAACGAAAGGTCATGTCCTTTAAACTTAAGTATTATTAATTATGTTTATTATTAATTATTTAATTCTTATATTCATTTTATGTTCGTTACATTGAATTCCCCTTAATGGAATCTTTGTCCTCAAATCTGTATTGACATTAATGTCTGACTTACTTTAATCTGTCCTCTCCGGATTCTTTCCGTTTTTGTATTTGCGACATTTCAAAAAATGAGCCGATACAAATTACGGATTCCCTAGGATAATTGTTGCATCGTATCTGCTGTGGTTCATCCCATATATGTTTTTATCGGATCTCTAAGATATTTTTGTGCGATGATTCGTCTCAATTGTTTCTAAGTATGTCGATATTTTCGCATGTCCAGATAAGTTTTTTGTGAATATTCATTTTGACCCTGTCTTTGGTCAAAATGATGATTATAATTACGATGTCTGTAAGGTGTAGGTGTTGTTTGTTCTTCTTTCTTTTGGACTATGATGAGGACTGTCTTCACTTCCTTGATTTTATTTTTGGATGCATTTTCCTAGATTTGTGCTTCTTGGTTCTCCAGTAGATTGTTATGATTCTTTCATCTTTTCGATTCTTTCATCTTGCGACTTTTTTTCAATTTCTAACTCCATGATTTGATTCTGTAGTTCCTGATTACGATTATTTAGACACCGGTTTTCTTATTGCTTTTCCAGTATTTTTCCTTTGAGGTCTTCACCAGAGTGTTCCCTTTTTCTACTATTTTTTATTTTTTTTATTTTTGTGATCAGGGATTTGTTATGATTTCTTAATCTGAAAATTTCTTCAAAATTGTTGGATGTTGTTTTATTACTCTTTGTGATCTCTAGCTTGTGTTCCTTTTTAGAGTCACTCTTTTGTTGTTGAATAACTTTTATCTATTGTCAATACTGGTCGACCACTGATTCTTGATCATCTAATTTATGTCCTATGTGCGTCAGTTCTTCCTATTTGTCGTTAACGATTTTGTTCAAGCGTATTATTTCTGCTTCGTAATTACCTATTTCTTTCTTTATATCTTGATTTTTTTTGTCTCTGATTGAACTCACTTTCATCTTTTAATTTCTCAATTTGGGCAAACAATTTTTCTATATGATTTTTCTGGTCTGAAATTTTTTGTTTCTTGTGCTCTTTTTGCATCTTATGTAATTTAATTAGTACTTCCGATTTTGTATTCATGTCTTGTAACTCTTCATTGTCTCTTCGATAACGTTTTAACTTGGCTTCTAATTTCTCTATTTGTAGTCACAAACCAGATTCCATGATTTCTTATTTCTTCGACACTAAATGGTCGTCTGGACTATAGATAGTCGTCGATTTTTTTTATTTTGTTTTCCTTTTTCAACGATAATTGGTCTTCTTCTCATTAGGTTAAATAACCGTTTTTTTTAAATAATTATTATAAACAATAATTATTATAATTTTTTTTAATATAATAATTATTCATTATATTAATTATTATATAATAAAATTTTATTTTATTATTTAATATAATAAAACAAATTGAGAATATTATAAGTATAATATATTATAACTATATTATAATATATTTGAATATAATATTATAATATTATTTTTTTGGTGAAATATTATAATATTTTGTTTGTTGTTTTTTTTTGTGCACGTCGTGGGGAGTGGTGGCATGAAGATGTGGCAGATGGAGGAGGCGGCAAAGGGTGGCAAGAGGTGGCGAAGGGTGGAGGAGGTGGTGAAGGGGGCAGCGATGGTGGTAGAGGGAGCAGGGTGGTAGGTGGCCGATGTGGAGGTGGGTGGACGCGTAGGGAAGGTGGAGGCGTAGGGATGGGAGGAGTGCGCAAGGAGGGAGAATGGAATGGTGGAGGTTGAGCAGCGCGTGGGAGATGGTGGAGTTGGGCACGGTTGGAGTGGGGTGGTAGATGGCGAGCGAAAGAGATGAAGCGAGATGGAGGGGAGTAGGAGGATGGAAAGGAGTAGGCGGATGGAGACTCAAAGAAGTCCGTGGGGATGGGAAGCAGGTCCAAAAGTAGAGTGGCACGGGAAACCCTAAAACTAAATTTACACTAAGTGTAAATAATGGCCAAGGGTCGCATAGCTATGATACCACTGTAACGGTAAAAAACCGTTTTAACCGTTTTACTGTAAATTCTCAAACTTATATCCGTATCCAGGTATTCTCAATGATTACTCAATTGAATAATCAACCAATGGAAAATAATTCCATATTGAAAATAGAAAATAAATATTAAAGATGAATGATGATGAAAGATTACAAAGTGAGTGCCATATATATATATATATATATATATATTAATCATAAAGGCACTTTGGATACTATCCATGAAAGGATGCATCATTTTAGAATAGTTTACTAATAACTATTTATTAATTATTAATTATTAATTATTAATATCAATATATATTAATATTAATATTTAATAGTTATTATTAATTATATAATAGTTATTTAGTGATTATTTATTATATATATTTTTGTTCATTACATTGCCTCTCCCTTAGAATTGCTTTGTCCGCAAAGCACAATTATGGAAGACTTTATCCCTTGTTCTAGCTCGTAACGCTTTCTCATGACATTGTGTGGAAATGTTGCGTCATTTGTGAAGTCGTCCATCCGAGATATACCCTTAACGAAATTATTTGTGGATCGATTATCGAGAGTTGTCGATTTTGTCTTTGCTCTTTGTAGGAATAATACTGGTAATTTTCCGTTTGATTTTTTTGTCTATCATAATGACTCATGATTTGGATGGAGATAAGGAACTCGAATTGCCTGTGAAGTGTTTATTGTAACTTCAACTTTTGGTGCTTTTAACAAATTTTTAATTGTTTTTCGGAACCATTTTCTGTTGATGCTTGTAGCGATGTGACAATAAGATTGTTTTTTTGAACTTTGACGAGATTTGCATTGCTTCCCTTTTATGATGTTTGAATTTGAGCCTTTGATGACTTCTCTATTGTGTTATTCATCTTTTCTTTGTCGACACTTAATCTCTTGCAATCTAGCTTTTCTTGTAGATATTTATTCTCTTGCTTTAGCTTCCTAACTTTTATAAGCATGTCCTGATTAACTTTCTTTAAGTGTAAGAGTTCTTCTTTATAGTTTGAGTTGATGACATCATATTGATTTCCTTGATTTTTGGGTTCTCTTTCTTTTAAGTTTTTTATTTGCTCTAACAATTCCTGATTAACCCTTTTTAAGGAAGAGGTTTCTTCATCTTTGCATGATAATTCTTTTTTAAGATCTCGATTCCCCTATTCAAACTATTGATTGCATTGCAACTTATCCTTTTCCTTCTTGATTTGCAAAAGTAATTTCTGGTTATGATCTCTTAGACGAGAGATCTCTTCTTCTTTACCTACAATAACCTTGTTGAAATCATTATGTATTGTCTGTATTGATTTATCATTTCCTCGTGACAACATCTTTGATATTTCTTTGAAGTCTTTAGATGATGCGCCCGCTGATTTTGTTTTCATATTAATGTCCGACAATGTGATTTTTTTCTTTTTGTAGGGAATGTTAGAAACTTTTTTTCAGCATTTAAGATAAAAGTCCCCAATGTTTTTAGCCAGAGTAATCCCAAAACCAGGTCACCATTACTACTCCACAAGGATTTAACTATAAATTGCGAAAGACCAATATAATCTCCAATGTTCCATTGTAAATTGCTTATTGCATATTCTTTTTTATTCGGAAAGTCTAACCTTTCACTTATATTTGTCCTCAGAATCACTAACTCATTAGCAAATTCATCACTAATATAATTATTACGTTCACCGAGAGCAATAGAAATAGTAATGGATTTCCCTCTAATAGTTCCTTTTATTTGAAATAACACTGAGATGCAATTTTTTAAATTGCTTGGAAATATTCCTTGTTTTTATCTATAAGACTCCATTTTCTTTTGTTTGTATGAAAATTTTATTTATTTATTTTGGACTTTACTTCTTTATATGCTTTAACATTTTCACCTTCCAAATTCTAGTCCTTAACTTTTATTTTTTTCCAATAGTTTTGTAAAATGCCAGTAGATTGGGTGGTTGGGTGGAATGAGTGTTACCTTCCCCACCTAAGTTCAAATCTCACTTGCTTCTTAGTAGCAATTATTATGCTCTTTTCCCCCCCTTAAGTTTTGTAAAATGTGAGTAGATTGGGTGGTTGGGAGGAATGAGTGTTATATTCCTCACCTAAGTTCAAATCTCACTTGCTCTTTATTAGTAATTATTACGCACTTTTATATTCAAACCCAAACCCACTTTAAGAAACCACGGGTGGTTTCACTTTTTACCCTTTTTTTGTTTTACTTTTATCTTTTCTTTTTTAACTTTTTTTTCTTTCTTTTTATTTTTCTACGTTTTTTTTGGACAATGTCCAATATTTTAGGGAAACCCTAAAACTAAATTTACACTAAGTGTAAATAATGGCCAAGGGTCATATAGCTCTGATACCACTGTAACGGTAAAAAACTATTTGACTGTAAATTCTTGAACTTATATCCGTATCCGTGTATTCTCAATGATTACTTAGTTGAATAATCAACCAATGGAAAATAATTCCATATTGAAAATATAAAATAAATATTAAAGATGGAATTGATGATAGGATAAAAGATGATTACAATGGTTGATAACTTGCCTATTAAATAAGGCTTGGGAATTGTGAATGAAAGGTCATGTCCTTTCATATTAAGTATAATTAATTATGATTATTATTAATTATTTAATTATTATATTCATTTTATGTTTGTTACACCCATGTCCACATATTCGGTTGGCTGGGAAGAAGAAGGTGTAGTTCGACATCGATGCTGAGAAAGACACAATTTTTGAAGCTCCTGATGTGATCGAAAGCAATCCTGGTAAGTTACATTTTTATGAAATGCCCACTGCTTTTGATACAACATTGGTAACAGGACCATCACGATAGCATGGTACTTTGCAGAACTTCTTTGAGAGTTGCTTGTCTCTAGAAAGAGATACCAATGCTCTTGCCGAGATAGAGAGTTTGTTGTATGGACCGGCCAAGGGGCAGAAGGATTCTGTGGTGAAATCTTTGCATAAGAAAAAGACAAGAAAAGTGATGCGCATGAATATTGAAATTGGGGACTATGAGGTAGATTCAGTCATTTTAGATATAGGCTTAGATGTTAATATTTTGACAAGATAGACATGGAAAATGATGGGGATCCCAATGCTGAGATGGTCTCCTATGCAGTTGTGACTAGATAACCAGACCAGAGTAATGTCGATTGGGTGAGTTCCGCACCTTGTGGTGGAAGTTGAAGGGATGAAGACCTATGTCGATTTAGACATGATTGAAGTTGTCAATGGTGGAGGATCCTATCCTGCATTGATGGGGATTGGATGGGCCAAATATAGTATGGAAGTGATCAATTTTAAGAAGCGTGTAATGACCTTTGAGAATCAATACATCAGAGTCATCAATCCAATGGATCGAAATGAAGAGCGAAGGTATGTTGAGCTAGTGAAAGATGAAGTTGTCAGGGGATGGGATAATCCATATAACATTTCAGAAGATTATATCCATCCAACTGGCGATGGGGAACTTGGTTGGCACAGGTCTAGCTTTGCATCCTTCGATCCTAATGATGCTTTAGAGAACTGGCATAATCGCCTACATGAGGTGTCGCTAAGAAAGTGTGGTTTGATAACGCAGCCGTTGTGTCATCTTGCGACTGATACCATTCAGTTTCTAATTTATGAAGGACTTCCTGAGTTATCTGAATTTCTATTGGAATTCAAAGATAAGGTGTCAGAACCACAGTGGTTGCTGATGTTAGAGGAAGCACTAAAAGAGACTCCAACACGTTGGTGGGTGATCCATAAGAATTCGATCACTGGATGTTCATAGTGTCGAAGATTGATTACAGTTCACTTTGGAGATGCAGAAGTGTACTATGCTAGAAGGTACAATGGGTGGAACAGTCCTAGTGATCATCGGATTGAGTGCTAGATCTTGTGGACATCACGACCCAAGGATCAGTGGGTACATTCCTTTGTACACACATTGGATGTAATGTCACGATATTGGAATATATCAGTTGAGTTGCGTAGGGAAATCACTACTTAGGAGGAATCGACGGTTTTATTCACTCACACCTTTAGTTTCATGGATGCCAATCCTGATGTTCATAATGCGTTGTAGCTCATCTGTGATGTTGTTCTGAAGGTAGTGTTGGTTGCATATCTTGTGGATCCTCATGCGCATTGTCAGATGCAGTCAATGATGGAATGTTATAATGTGACTGGAGGACCTAAAGAAGATGATGATATGCAAAATATCAATATTCCGAAAATAGAAGGGAGTCAAGATGTCCAAAAACAGAAGGGAGCCAGGTCGCTTGAATGTTGGCCCTAATCATTTATAGTGGATTGAGACAGGTGAGAAACCCACAAACATTGAAGATGGGATACCAGATGCAAAGTTGTTCATAGTTGATATGGTTGATGATTACTATGAACAAATAATTCAAATTTTGGCGACAGGAACCGCACCAGAAGAACTGACTATGAGTCAAAAGAAGCAGTTGGTTGTCAAAGCAACATATTTCTAATTGAATGTTGGACAACTATATAAACTAGGACCGGATGATATTTTGCGGTGATGTTTCCTACCGCATGAACAAGGGAAGATTTTGGTAGAGGAACATGCAGAAGTTGTGGATGGACATTATGGAGGTTAAGCTACTGCGAGGAAGGTGATGCATGCAAGGCTTTGGTGGCCCACTCTTCATACTGATGCGACGGATTATGCGCGGACCTATGATGTCTGTCAACAAACTGGAAAACCCTTGAGGAGGGATGAGATGGAATTGGTATCTCAGGTGACAATGTAGCCATTTGATAAATGGGCGGTGGACTTTGTGGGACAAATCAGTTCACCTGGGAAGAGAACTGGTGAGAGGTATATAATTACAACAATAGATTATTTGACAAGATGGGTGGAGGCTACACCTATTGTGGATTTCACCGCTGCAACAGAAACGAGGTTCCTGTTTGACAAAATTGTGACTCGGTTTGGGTGCCCAAGGATATTGATGAGTGACCATGGGAGTCACTTCATCAATTGCACAATCAGTGCATTGACGAAGGAAATTCAAATACAACATAAGAAGAGTACCCTGTGTCATCCACAAGCGAATGGGACAGTGGAGGCATTTGATAAACTATTGGAGCATGTGCTTACAAAGGTATGTAACACCAACCGCGATGACTGGGATTTGAAGATTCCAGTAGTATTGTGTGCATATCACACAACTTGCAAGAGATTGATAGGAAAGACACCATTCAAATTGGTGTATGGGCAAGAGGCAATCATGCCTATGGAATAAATTGTTCTGAGTTTGTGCATAGCGCCAGCAACATGCATGTATGATGAAGCAACACTAGAGGAACGATTGGACCAGTTAGTACAGCTTGAGGAAGACCACTTTGTCATGGGTTTTCACCTGCACGTCAAGAAGGACCAAAAAAATGCTTGGCATGATCGACATATCAAGAACAAATAGTTTCAACAAGGAGACTTGGTGTTGTTGTACGACAGCAAGTTCATGAAGCATCCAGGTAAGTCACATGTGGATTGTCTAGGTCTATATCATGTTAATTCCATTACTTTAGGAGGTGCAGTTCAACTACAATAGTTAGAGGAGCAATGCTGCCTAAGCTAGTGAATGGTAGCAAGCTGAAGCCCTATAGGATGGGCCTAGAACCACACCATGATTGAGGTACTGCGCAATGAAAAAACATAAGATAGAAGGATGGATATATAACAAGATGGTGCACCAAGAGGAAGTGGATGCACAAGTAGGGGAGTCAGTAGCGTAGTTAGGAAGGTCTATCGCGACATGCATAAGGTTGCAGCATAGTAAAATCAATAATAAATGTAGTCAGTTAAAGCAGTTAACCAGCGACATTTGTTGAATTGGTGCATACTGATGGCGGATCTGACCGTTGGATTGATAGAATCGATGGCAGATTTGGGAAGTTAATGCATGATTTGGTCATGATGATCATCATGATTTTGTCATGATGGTCAAGTATTTATTTGGTGCTATAAGAAAGGGCCGAATGCGATCGAAAGTCACCATTGTGCAAAGTGTGAATTGAGTAGAGTTGTATTGAATTGAGTTGCGCAAGATCGATTCAAGTTGCAGAATGACGTCGTATCGAGTTAAGGGGGTGAGTTGCTAAGTGAAGTGAGGTTGAGTGCCTATTGAGCATTGCGGGGAACTGGTGCAGCATGCAGAGTGAACCATTCACGATTGATATTTTGAGTGAAAGGGAATCACTAGTCGACTCAGTAACCATCGAGGAAGAAGTCACAGGTATGTCAATAGGATCATCATCGGTACCGAAGAAGAAGAGGAAGGTCAGAATCCTAGCTCCCCAGCAACGAATAAGAGGTAGACTATAGTTTATACGAGGGAAAAGGAGGAATCTGTGCATATGGTTCCATCAAGATCAGGTGTTGTGGAATCAACAGCTCATGCATGGGTGTCCGCTAAGGATATACCTGGGTATATACCACCCTATCAGCTAAGTGCATAGCTTAGGAATCTCACCAAGAATCAGAAGTACCAAGTAAATATGTGTTGATGGTAGAGTAGGAGGTGGCCCGATAGGACACATTCCGCAAGACTAGGCGCATGGGATGAATAGAGCAAGATTGTTGGGGTTGATTAACATGTCGCATTTTGGGTGGTTGAATAAGGAGAATTCCTATGTAAAATAGCTTTTGGCCTGTTTTCATGGCGAGACGTTGTGGCTGGACACAATAGTCACAATCAAAGTAGGATTGATTTCAGAGATCACGGGGCTGCCTAAGGATGGGCCATACCCCTCGCAGTATTTCAAAGGGAAAGATAATGACAAGAGACTCGCGACAAATTTGAAGAAGTGCTATGGTTTGCAGCGTGATGGGCGGGCTTATTGCATTGACAGTATCAATGACTAGGTGGTGCACATTGGGGCAAGGATTTTGGCCAACATAGTGGTAAGGAAGAACCAACCCATCCAATGTAACTCAGGGGTTATTGCATGCACAGAGCAATGCGTGGAGGGCGTATAGATGAACTTGTCACTCTTTTTAATGAACTAGTTGGTGGAGGATGTAGTGACAGTCTAGGAGGGAGAACGACCATTTACATATAGTTGGTTGTTGATCTTGATCGCACTCATGGCTTGGATGGATCCAAATGACTATCAAGGCATGGAGGTGGAATTAGTAAAAGTTTGTAAGGGTGCACGTTACCAGAATATCTGGTGGGTAGGGGAACTTGAAAGATTGAAGGACTGTGCTATCCAATTTTGGATCTATTGGGAAGTGTTACAGGCAGCATCTTTGAAAGTTTCACGGTTATCCAAGGAAGCTGTGATGAAGTATAAAAGGATTTCTCGGTTTGCGATCGACCCACACACCATTCATGTTCAAGCGTGGTGTGACCCAGACAAGAAATGGTTATCAACGCCTTACAAGTTGTTTGATGCGGAGTTGGAGTTAATTGTTAATGATTGGCCTGCAGCATGGAGAGAACCAGTCAGCTTGGAGGAAGTATCGATGGGACTGCCAGTGAATGTACCAGTTTATCCTGCACATAAGGATGACCAGCAAAGTCACCATGAGTCTAATACAGAGTCAACACAGACACCCATTGACTCGAAATCATAGCACGCATTTGAAGTGTCAAGGATGAAGAGGCAATAGGAACAGGATGTGAGAAGTAGCGTCGCACTAGGTGTGGAGGCACAATTGAAGTGGCTCATTAAGGTTCTTACAGATGCGACAGATGCAGCGGTCGAAGACATGAAGAAATCAATGCAAGAGGGATTTGATAAGGTAAGAACACAACTTGATTCTTTATGTAATGAATTTTTGAAGAAAGCATCGAAGGTCGTGACTGTGCAGGACTTTGGTTCAATCAACACTGGGACATGGGTTTAGAATGTTCAAATTCCCTCGACTGCGATTGAGACCAGTAACGAGGATTTGAATTCCTCCCTGCAACAGTTGCGGGAATTTTTTATCGACATCAACGTGTTGTCCACATAGATGTTGGTGCATATGCAAAGAGTCCCCAATCAGAAGTTGGAAAACATAGAACAAAGCATTAGTGGTCAGTTCTTGTGATCATAGGAGAAGGAAGCAGACATACATAAAGAGGTTGAAGCATTGAAGAAGGCGTAAGAGGAGTTGATGGAAAAGAGTGCCGTAGAGATAAAGGAGATGAAAAAGGAACAAGATCAGCTAGTAGTCGAGAAGGAACAACTCTGGGATACCAAAGTGTGGTTGGAAGACGCAGTTTTAGATGCCTGTCAGCATGTTTATGAGATAACCACAGAATTAGATGCAGTCGAGAAAGCAAAATGGCTTGGAGCAATCATCACATATTTGCAGTGAGATAATGTAGATTTTAATTCTTTGGTACATCCAGACACACCACCTGCAAAAGTCATAGAAAGGAAAAGTGCCATGGAGGATCTGGTGACACAACTATAAGAGATGGAGAAGGAAGCAAAGAAGGTCACTGAAGCGACTACGCAATTTTGGGGTAGCGTAGTCTAGGATGCGTACTTGGAGCAACTGACCAAGTAGTTGTAGGAGACAGAGGGGCAACTAGTAACACTAAAGACGACACTAAGAGAAATGCCACCAGTTTTCCAGATCACAAGGTCTACAGAGCTGAAGGAGTTGCAATAGTGTGTTGCGAAGGAAAGGGAAAGACAACAGAGGCACAGTGAGCAGTTATATGAGTTCCAAGATATTGGAGCACAACTTTCTGTTAAGGAAAATGATGCGCTATAGGCTATGCAGGAAGGAAAAAAGGAGGTTTCTGAGAAGATGGTGGAGAACCCATTGGCGCACGACTTGATAGGAAGTCAAATATTGTTGAGAAGGTTAAAGAATAGGTAAATATGATTACTCAGTAGTACAAAGACTTCAAGCTGAAGATCAATGAGTACTCCATGTCTTGTTGATGTGGCTTGAGGGTGAGCCACAATATTGTGTTGGGGGCCTGTTAGCAGGTGGTTTTGGGATAAGTTAGTTGTGCAGCATCATGGATGCTGCACAAGGTCAAAGATACCATGGAAGTGGAAAACGATGTGCAAGTCAGAGTTATATTATTTTATGTATTTGTGGTAGTTTTTGGCCACATTTTGTGGACATTGGTCATTATTTTGTAGAATCAGTTTAAGAATTAGTTAGAAAGTTGTCTAAGAGGACCATGAATGTAAAGGAACAAGCCTATAAGTAGATGTAGAGTTTCAAATGTTAGATACTCTTGTCACTTTTGGGATTAATCATCTTGTCTTGGAATGATCTTGAGATCTAAGTTTTTTCATGTTATGTAAGATCTGTGCATGAATTGAGATCTGTTGATTTGTATACTAAAGAACTGTTTGGAGATTCTGTAGTTTTGTGTGAAGGTTAATATGACATGAGGATAGTTGAGCAGAATCATTGTATCCTTTTCTTTTTTCCTATTTTACTGTCTTCTGCGACTCAATTATTAATGCAATGTGTATCTGCGACATGGATTTGTAAATGATGCGATGTTTCCTTGATTTAAATGATGTTATTCTGTTAGATCTGTTTGTGCATCAATGTATTTATTGCAGTTATGGTATAATGATGCTACCTGTTGAATAATGATATGGTTTTGTTAGCGCATAAGTTGAATGATTAGATCGATTGAATGATGTTGCGCTAAGTTGATTAGTAGAATCACATTATCCTCGTACATTCAGAGGAAACTTGGTTCCGTCAGCTCTCCCTTGAACATCTCAAGTGAGACTTCATTCACTCTACAGGTGTTCCCGGATGGAGTAAAACCCATCTAGGCCAGTGCTCAGGAAGATCGTGGTGGTTTGGGTGTCGACAAAGAGGGAACCCCTGTCAAATGATTTTGTTGACTGGTTTTTGTGTCAACACTCCCTTGCCCTTCCCACTCCATCTTCCCACCACCCAATTCCTCCCCTCTGTCTCCCACCACCCATCACATCCCTCACTTATGTCTGCACTCCATCCCTGTTGGCACATCCCTCCATCATTCCCATCTCCCTTCACTCCTACAAATTCCATGCAACCCTCAATGCTACCTCCATACACTCCTCATCTCTCCACTTCCACCACTCCTCCCTATCTAGCTCTACTCCGCATCCCTTCTCTACCTTCTCCCTTAACATCTCGGTGCTCCTACTTTGTCACTACATAATTCCTCCTCCACTTTTGCCTACCATAGAATCTCCTTCTTTTCCCGTTGCCTCCTTTCAAAACCCTAATTAAAAAAAAGCCATATATATTATAATAATATTATTATTTATTATTATAATATATTTATTTTTCCTAAACTATTAAAAGGTTATTATCATTACTATTATTACATTAATTAATAATAATAATAATTACTGGAACCTAAATCCATCCATACAAAAAAAATATTATAAATAATAAGAATAAGAATAATAAGAAAAATGATTATTTTTCAATAATCAATTAAAAAAAAATCTCTTCATCACTTTTGAAATTTTTTACAAGCTTAGATCATATGTTTCCCTCTATTCATAAGATCATCATTAAATCATTCCACAAACCTGAAAGAGATGAAAAATTGAAGTAGAAGGCATTAAAAGAAGACAGATTGAAGAAATAAAAAACATAGAGATTGAAGCAAAAATATTTGATATTGATGTGGCGATGCAAGTTCTTCATGAAGACATAAAAGAATTAGTTGAAGAATTGAAAATGTTGATATTACAATGACTAGAAGAATAATCTAAGAAGCATGTGGAAAAATAAAAACTACAGGCACATCAGTCCCACTCCTCAAGTCAGTTGAAAGAAGAAGAAGCAATTACGCCAAATGTATTTTTTAAAAAGGGAAAGTAGGAAACTGCTATGGAACCTACGATAGCAGAAGCGGCTACACCCCCATAATTTCCAAATAAAGAGTTGGAAACTTATTTTGCATCCACGGCAAAAGAATACGGAATTAAGGAAGAAATTGTAGCAATATCTTATTACTCAAACTGAGCCATTGTTGATAGAAAATGATGAATAAGCTTATGAAGAAGAAATAGCCACGACATGTCACCTCTTAAGAAAGGGTAAGCAGGAAACTGCTATGTCACCTACGATAGTAGAAGTGGTTACGGTATCCAAAATATCTTGCAAAGCAAAAAAGGAAACTGATGTCGCACCTACAATACCATAAGCGATTATGCACCCATAAATTTCAAATAAGGAAGAGCTGGAAACTGATTTTGTACCAATGACAGAAGATGATGGAATCAAGGAAGAAGTTGTAGCAAGATCTGGCCTCAAATAATTTATTGCTCAAATGGAGCCAATGCTGAAAGAAAATGATGAAGAATCCTATGAAGAAGAAGAGGATACGACATATCACCTCTCAAGAAAGGGAAATTAGGAAACTACTATTTCACCTATGATAGTAGAAGTGGTTATGGTCTCCAAAATATCAAGCGAAGGAAATATGGAAATTGCATTGGCACCCACAATAGAAGAAGCAGTTACAACTCCCAAATTCCTAAGTAAAGAGGAACAAGGGATGCCATGACAAATGCCTCCTTATATCCCTACTCACAAGAGATTCAAGTCACTAGACTCTGATAGGGATAACAAAAGACACCCCAAATACAAACCTCCAAATACGATCTCAATAAAAAATATGTACGTCTACTGGAATTTCGTCGCAGCTTCTTACAAGGAAAGGAAGTAAGGAACATTAAATACGCCAACAGGAAAATCTATAAAATTATCTAGTGAAACTCGAGAACAAGGACTGGTTAAGGAAGACAATAAAAGGACGATGAAACATAAGAGGTAGAAGAAAAGGATATGAAAGATCAATATGATATTGACATTCACAATGTCAATATCAATTGTAAAGAAAATGACGATGCTGTAGATTGTAAAAAACACAAAATATGGTTAAAAATGAAGTCATTGTTAATGATGATTATGAAAAAATTTAAGTTGTAGAAGGATACAGCGGTATGAATAAAAGCACTAAAGATGATCCTAATCACGACAACGTAGAAGAAGAAAACTCAAAATATTATCTGACACATGAAGATATAAATGCTTTACAGGTTGTGCAACTCAGTATGTAGGAGATCAAATGGTTCCCAAGGAATAACTGGAGACAAGATCATCAGATAAATACAATAGTATAAATCATTTCAATATTTTTAATCAAACTCCAATGGATGAAATAAATACATTAAAGGGCGCTTCACCCTTAAAATTATGTGATGAAATTGGAAATGAAGAATCCTTAACCAATTAGATTGAACTAAGTAAGTTTTCAGTAGTTACCATGACAAAGAAGAAGCTCATAACAAATATAACTAAATATCCAACCATGCTTGAATATCCATCGATCAACACTAAAGAATCTATATTTCAATATTAATCAGTGCCATACCAAAGCATGCAAAAATTCCAGGGTTCAACATGTCAACATAGGTTCATCATGAAGATATCATATTGGAAACTCAGAAGAATACTTCCTGTAGTCATTATGGTTTTATCTACAGAATTATATGCATGAAGAGATTTGAATGGAAATGTGACCAACAATTTCAAGAATTATTAAACCGTGGTACCATTATTCGTGGAAAGAGTTCCTTTGGCAACACCAACCATATCTATGCATTTCTTAAAGAAAATTTCGGCAAGCACAACACCTCTATTGAAGTTACGACTAATCAAGCATCTAAGAAGTTTAAATTAAGCACTCTTTATACAAGATTCGTGGTTGAATATTTTCAAGGCCAAATGAATTGTAATAAACCATTGTTAATTAATATTTTTTTGTTATTTACTAATAGGTTAATTAATTGTTAATTATTAGTTATTATAGGGCATGTCTATTTATTAATAGACGTGACTATTACCCTATCGGCCATATTTATCATGGCTCACTAACTCTGTAAATCATCAATTCATTTTATCATATATATATTTATAAATAATATACTAGCATGTAAGATGATACCTTATAGAGTGGGTGCACAAGTGGCGCGAACAATCTTTGTGTAAGAGAAATAACTGCTGAAAGTAAATGCTAAAGAGATAAATGAAATAGAAATTGACTAAAATAACCAACTAACTATTTTGCAAAGACATCAAGCAACACCTACTTATCAAAGGAATGTTCATTTGCTACTAAACTCAACTAGGAAGCTAACCATCCAAAACAGTCACTCAAAACAATGCAATCAACTAAGAAGGGGGACTAAAAACTACTACTGTCGAAAATTGAATAGTCAAATTTGGAAAGGTTGGGGGGCTGAAAATAGGGTTCAAAAACTTTATGTCAGACTCAGAGTGTTTTTGTCTTAGGAATAGAAGTGTTATGGAGTGTACATAGCTCAAAAATAGAAGTGGAACAAAAAAAGTCGAACCAAGAGCAGAGCACTCTTATCAGGGGATTAAAGGCACCATGGAATGCACTTAAATGGGAAAAATGGGAACTCTAGGGAGAACTTAATCATCACAAAGGTGCCACTCCAAGACTTGGTGAAGGAAAAATTGAAAAACAACTCAAAAACAAGTAGAGAAAGGGTTCTGGGAGGTGAAAAAGGCTGGTTTTACAAGCCAAAAGCTAGTTAGGGGGCTAATAGAATTGAAAAAAACCCATACTAAGTGAATCTAAACTATCAAACAAACCAAACAAAAACAAAAGTAGGAATAAGTTCAAAACAACTAGGGATTTGTAGGAATCAACCCAGTATGGTCGCTAAATATGTTGTGATTTCTTTCACACTCTAACATACCAAAAGTGAGGTGCTACTGGATTAGAGAATCCGAGGTAGGAGTCACACAAAATGTTGTCTCTCGTGGCTCTAGTGTTTGTAAAGGTGTGGTAAATGCAGGTAAATAATAGTAAAAATGAGATTAAACTATGTAAAGGAGAATATAACCTAAGATGCAAAGGCTTATGCGTCGTGAATGCAAAGATGCAACAATAAATATCTTGTTGTAACTAAATGTAGTAACAATAAAAGAAAAATATTATTCTCGCACGAGAGTGGCTCATTGGCGGTTCAGTTGTTATGAAGTCACATGTTGTAAATTGGAGGTCATGAGTTCAAATCATGCCTGACTGTACTTGTGTCCCATGCTTGCAGGGTGTGTGGGGCATCTAGGGGTATAGTGGTAGCGGGATTGGATCCCTGGACACCGTGTCAAGCGAGTACCAGCCTAGCCTCTAGTTATCGATTCCCCTTTAAAAAAAAACAGTAAAAGAAAAAGATTAACCATAAACGGTAATAGTAAATGACTGTAGTAAATGTACCACAATGAAAATAAAAACCTAGGACTTTACGACTAAAACAAATCCAAACAAAATACAATGGAAATAAATATTTTTTTTATTACTTTGGCATGAAAATATTTTTACAAATGGGGGTGAGTTACCTCAAATACAGATGAGCCCTTGCAGTTGTTGTACTATGCTCCTGGTCTCCGACTATGAATGGTTCTCCACTTGGATACTCTATAAGGGGCAAACTTAATGGGAACTCCGAGATTAGGTGATTGCTAGGGTTTAAAGAGTGAATCTAGCATATTTTTGGTAGGTATTGGTGAATGCATGTAAATGGGGGCATCCGCCCCTCTTTTTATAGGGATTTTGACCAACGGTGACCTTGCCCTTGGTTTTTGGGTGTCCCATGGTAATTGTTCAATGGTATTGATATTTTCCCTCTCTTTTTTATTTTTGAATGTTTTTCCCCTTTTTTATTTTATTTTTGTATTTTGGGAAATATTTCCTTATTTTATTTGGGAAAATAAGTATGTTTATGTAATGTGGTAAAAAATCTAGGTTTTTTTGTTTGTGGAATACAAAACTTAGGAAAATAGGTGTAAGGGTATGATGACAAAGGTAGTGAGTTAGGTGAATGATTTTAGGGTGTTAACAAATCCCATTGTCTTTTGGAAGTTGCTAAGATATTCCTATGGAATTTATTTCTAACATCTTTGTGAATATAGTCTTCAAGATATAAATCTTTTATATGGCATGGTCATATTCTTTGAACAACTTAGGCACTTATGATTAATAGCATGAGTTATTCCTTTCAATCTACCTACTCTAGGGATGGTATGATATGGTTTGAGCTATTTAAAAAAAATCCTTGTGTTGTCCTTCCTAGTTGTGTTGATGTTCTAGATATCATATCAATCGGGTGCAGGACACAGTACTATGAACTTCCATACTTTTCCTTGTTCACATTAATAAATGTTCATGCATAATTCCTCTAAGAATTACAACCTCCTATAAGAGTACACACAACCCATTAATGTCTTCTTCCTTTAATATGAGAATGATGGCTCCAAGGACATGGAATGTATAATTAGTATGGTAATTCACATGTTCATATGGATGCTCCCTCCACTTGTGCACCCACTCATTCCCTCTTAGGGAGTGAGTGGGTGCACAATTGGTGTGAACAATCCCTGTTTAAGAGAAATAATTGTTGAAAGTAAATGCTGAAAGAGATAACTGAAATTGAAATTGACCAAAATAACCAACTACCTATTTTGCAAAGATATCAAGCAACAACTACTTATCAATGGAATGTTCATGTACTTCTAAACTGAACCAGGAAGCTAAACATGCAAAACTATCACTCAAAACAATGCAATCATCCAAGAAGGGGAACTAAAAACTAATGGTGTTAGAAATCAACCAGTCAAATTTGGAAAGGTTGGGGGCCTGAAAAGAGGGTTCAAAAAATTTATGACAGTCTCAGAGCGCTTATGTTTGAGGAATAGAAGCGTTATGGAGTGCACCTTGCTTAGAAACATAAGCGAGACAAAAAAAATGGAACGAAGCGCAGAGCGCTCTTATCAGGGGATTAAGAGCGATATGGAGTGCACTTAAATGGGGAAAAGGGGCTCTCTAGGGCACACTTAATCAACACAAAGGTCCAAATCCAAGGCTGGGTGAAAAAGGTTGAGTAAGGTTGAGAAAGGGGTGGGGGGCTGAAAAAGGTTGGTTTTATAGGCCAGAAGCCACTTAGGGGGATAATATAACTGAAAAAAACCAGACTAAGTGGATCTAAACTATCAAACAAACCAAACAAAAACAAAAGCGGGAAGAAAGACCAAATAACTAGGGATCTGTAGGGATCGACCTAGTATGGTCGCCAAATCTATTGTGAGTTCTTTCACACTCCAACAAACTGAAAGTGAGGTGCTACCGGATTAAAGAATCTATGGTAGGAGTCAAATAAAATATTGACTCTCGTGGATATAGTGTGTGGAAAGGTGTATAACAATAAAAAAGATATTAAATTATGAAAAGGAGGATATAACCTAAGATGCAAAGGCTTGAGCCATGAACAAAAAGATGAAACAATAAATATCTCACCGTAACTAAATGTAGTAACAGTAAAAGCAAAATATTAACCATGCACGGTAACAGTAAAGTACTGGAATAAATGTAACACAATGAAAATAAAAACCCAGGACTTTACAACTAAAACAAATCTGAACTACATACAATGGAAACAAATCTTGTTTTTTATTACTTTGGCATGAATAAGAGTTTTACAAATGGGTTCGAGTTACCTCGAATATGGACGGTCCCTTACAGTTGGTGGACCGTGCTCTTGGTATCTAACTATGAATGGTTCTCCACATTGATACTTTATGAGGGTCGAATTTAATGGGAACTTCGGGCTCAAGTGGTGGCTATGGTTTCGAGAGTGATTCTGATAGATTTTCAGTAAGGATTGGTGAATGTATGTAAATTGGGGCCTCCACCCCTCTTTTTATAGGGATTTTAACCAACGATGACCTTGCCCTTGGTTTTTGGGTATCCCATGGTATTGATATTTTCCCTCTTTTTATTTTTGAATGTTTTTCCTCTTTTATATTTTATTTTTGTATTTTAGGGAATATTTCCTTATTTCATGTGGGAAAATAGTTTTGTTTATGAAATGTGGTAAAAATAATAGGTTTTTTGGGATGGTGGAGGCCAAAACTTAGGAAAATAGGTGTAAGGGTATGATGACCAAGGTAGTGAGCTAGATGAACGATTTTATGCTGTTAACAAATCCCTTTGTCTTTTTGAATTTGCTAAGATATTCCTATGTAATTTATTTCTAACATCTGTGTGACTATAGTCTTCAAGATATAACTCTTTTATATGGCATGATCATACTGCTTGATCAACCTAGGAATGCATGATTAATAGAACAAGTTATTCCTTTTAGTTTACTTACTCTAAGGATGGTATGGTATGCTTTGAGTTAGTTAAAAACAATTCCTTTCGTTGTTGTGTCTAGTTGTGTTGGTTATATGGATATCATCTCGATCGAGTGTAGGCAAGAGTATTGTGACCTTCCATACTTTTCGTTGTTCACATCAATAAATGCGCATGCATAATGCAAACCTCCTCTAAGAATTACGGCCTCCTATAAGAGTACACGCAACCCATTAATGTCTTCTTCCTTTAATCTGAGAATGATGGCTCCAAGGACATGGAATGCATAAATAGTATGAAAATTCTTATGTTGATAGGGTTGCTCCCTCCATCAAATGCGCATATATATTCA
Source organism: Pseudotsuga menziesii (assembly GCA_001517045.1). Lineage (NCBI taxonomy): Eukaryota > Viridiplantae > Streptophyta > Pinopsida > Pinales > Pinaceae > Pseudotsuga > Pseudotsuga menziesii. The sequence continues at coordinate 340,726 of LPNX011031519.1, read as the reverse complement.
AAATACTGTATACACACAACAACAAATATAAAAGAATACACCCTTTTTAAATGAATACATGTGTACATAAGCAGTTATCAATCAACCACTGATGTATACACACACAAACCAAAATACTAGTCACTAAGTTCTACAACTCAAAAACAATTAGCAAGTGTCTATTTTCAAAAGAAGGGAAATTTCTTTCATCGTTGGCATTGCACACGCAACAATTTCAAATTGATATAAGGGAAACACCCTCTTTGATCCACACTCTTTGCCCTGCCAAAATTCTGGTGGATAAAATCAGTTTCTAGAAGCTCTTGGATTAACGATCACAGTTCATTTGTATCTCATTCATGGTGATGGTGGTGCTTGCTGAAGAGCAACAAGCGTAGGATCGGGATGAAATTCCAAATGAACTTGGAAGGAACTTTTTCCACATTAATGTGCTCAATCTCATCACAACCATTCCCTCCTCTGCACCCATCACTGCACTTTATTCAAAATCAGACTCACGCTTCCCCAAACAGACTCTCGCTCACCATTCATACTCTATAGAGATTCATGATTGTTGACCAATACATCAAATCACAATATAAATATGTTTTATGTATACATAATTTCCTACTGGTTTTGTTTCAACATCTAACTAATATCATCTAAAATGAATATATGTGTTTGTGAATATATGAGAATGTTAATGACATAAACTTATATTCATCCCTTGTTTTTTTGGGGGGTAATGGTTGTGATATACTGTGTATATCAATACATGCATACCCCATAAAAATGTAAATATATGGGTACACTCTTAATAGGTAAACCCTATTATTATCTTGTTATCAATTTTGTATTGTGTATCCAACAACACAATTCATTAAAATCGTGACTTGGCCTTATGATTTTAGAATTGTAAGAATGACATATTATTTTTTTTAAATATTTTATTTCTATTGGTAGCATGTCTTTTTTCAATTATGGGAAATATGGGATGTCCTTTCAAAACCAATATATATATATATAGTAAGATTAAATCTCAACATAAACATGAATCAATTACAATGATTTGACGTATACCTATATGGAAAACGGTAACATATACCACACTAGTAATTTGGAATAGATAATATGGTTGTTACTATGAATGTTTGGGCAAAATCAGAGATGTTTAAACTTTAAAATTTTTATTAATAAATCGTTCCATAAATGAATTTCATAAGGAAAATTAGTCACATCAATCATTCAACCATAAGAGATGAGATATACCTCGGGAAAACCCTCCAAACATGGAGGATGAAAAACCCAACAATTCTTTGAGTATGATAGATAGATTTGTAGAGAATGGTTTACAACACATAAGAAGGTTTCCTGATAAGAGATGTCACCTCAACAATATAGAAGAGAGATTCAATACATCATAATAATCAACTTTCTTGAACTTGCCATATGCCTAGCATATTAAAAAGCATGAACACCTAGTATGCCCAAAGATATGCACCCTTATTTTCATTATTAGTTTTTAACTGAATGTTGACTGACTTGAATTGAGTCTTTTAATCTTTAACTGCATGTATGAACATAAAGTTTGCAGGCTAATTAAATGTCTTTGGTGCTTCACATTTAGTGCACAATTTCTATTATAGTAACTTCTGCATGGATCTTGTTAGTTAACTGAATGTCGATCACTTAGTTAATAGACTAACTTAAGTGTCATTAGTGATTCACTCTTCATTCCATGCATGCAAATAATTTGCATGGATCTCTATAAGTTTCTTTTAGTTAATTGAAACACATAAGTCTTTATTAATTAAATTGCATTGTTTACTATTTTTATCTTTACATGGATCTTAGAGAGATTCATTATTTAACTTATACATTCTTCATTTACAACTAAGGATTTAAACAAAGCCTTTACAATTCGAGTTCACATGAATGCATACATGGGAAATTCAAATTCATTCTCTCTCTATGCTTATCTCTTTATCGTTTATTAATTATTGCATGGTCTGTGTGTGTATTTATTTATCCATGTTATCATATCATACTCAGAAGAATTATTTCATACTGATGATCATATATATTACCCCAGTCCATATAGTCTTGTGCTAAAGTAATTCAATCTAGGGGTAGCTAATCCCTAAAGTATACTTATAGCACTCAGTGACCATGACTAGTAATACATCACATAGTATAACCACTTTACCAAGTAAAGTATGCCACCTCAATAAATGAGGATATTGGTAGGACTTGATATTACTCACAAGTCTACAGTCTTGATATTACTCACAAGACTCAACTTGATATTACGCACAAGCTCATATACATAACTATATGTCTATATCATAGGGTACCTTCTATGAGAATACCTAACTTGATACAAACCACAAGTCTACACTCTTGATACAAACCACAAGACTTTACAGTACTAGAATTACCACATCAATCATATTATGATATAGATAGGACTTGATATAAACCACAATTCTGGAGAATGACTCCAGATGTTGCACGATCAACACTCCCTCTCAACAAGGTAGAAATTCTCTGCTATACCAGGCATTTTCTACCAAACCAAGCGTATCTTAGAAGGATTAAAATTTGTCACTGACAGCGGCTTGTCCACACATTTTCAATCTGCTCATCAGTAGTTATGCACTAAAATTTTACTTACATGACCATGACTCCAACAAAGTGATACTTCATCTTAATGTGTTTCAAGATAACATGAAACATCAATTTCTTAGAAGACTTGATTTTAAAACACCTAATAACAATAGGCTCAAGTCTTTCACCCTAGTAGGTAGCACCCCAAAACTACACTACTTCTTAGCAGGTACTACTATCCACAAAATACATTTTCTTTTGTAGTACTCTTTGACATACACCTTTCTCTTATAGTACTAGCCGCAATACACTTAGCTTTGTAAGTACTAGACACAATTTACATTGCTTTATTCCTGGATAAAATAATAACTGGATAGTACAATAGGTGTACCATGTATCAAATACAATAAAGAAGCTACTCTAATGTACCTTAAAGGTACTCAAACATATGCTTAACAACAATCATAAAATACAACATGTCTGCTAGGTACTTTAAGAGACCAACTATTACTTATACCTTAAACCAACTATTACTTATACATAGTAGCATCAACTGGATCCGATCCAAAATGTAGTTTCTCTAATCTAGAAACAATGGATTTCATAATAATCATATACAACACATTAAATGTGTAATATCACGCAGAAAGAAAGTATCACCTTTTCTTTCAATCTTCAACATTTGTTGACTTCAAGAATCTTCTTCTATTTGGAGAAGTTCTCTGTGAGCTTTCCATTCTCTATGCAATGTGATCACTTTCTCAATGACTCTTCTCTTTATACTATAGCATACCAACTACCGCTCCAAGAGGTTTAACCATTCTCTAACCATTTATACTATAACTCTTCTTCACTATCCAATAGTTTTTGATACTTTGACCATGTGTTTGCTCAAGTGGATTTTCTCCACAAGATATCACAACCCTTGGCTACCTGAGTCATGTATCACGACTAATTAGTTTGGGGAATTTTAGACGTTGCTTCCTATGAAGATACATCGATACCCCCTCCTCAACTAGAGGAGTATTTTTTATACTATACTATGATTATTCTGGATAGATGCTTAGTAAATATGCTAACAAATTTTCTCATATGTGAATATGTATAGGAGTTACACAACTCCTTTATGTACCATGTCTTGGATATAGTTGAATAGGAAATTTGTAAAGATTTACTTCTTTACAATATGCTCTATCTAGAGCAACATCTTTGATGTGATATTTCTCGATCATATTACTATTTAGAATCCATATATCTGTGAAACTCTCTTTCACTAACCTAGACGTGTATGAATCTAAATATACTTGTACTAAGTAGGTAACACAACACATGCTTTGTTGTAGATGTATATGTACTGATTGTAAAGCATATACATGATCCCGGAACATTTGTATATATAACATTTAAAATATCCTGCAAATATGAATAAGAATAATATTTATCTTCATGTGTGTGGTCATGGACTTATAATCCGTTGTTCATACATGATAGAATCCAGTGGAAACCTTGCAACCATAAAATCCACTATACACAATTATGCAAATTCTCTCATGGGTATATAGAAAGAGTGCATACAACTAAAATAACATCAAGTGGAATCCATACATGGCCCAAGTTACATATAAACAAAGATGCTAAATGGACTTTGGAGTCCAAAAAAAATCACACTACAACAAATAATCACATATCTATCAAAATCCTTGCCTATATTGGGATTTTATTTGTCAATAACACCTTCTACCACCTCTTCTAGGCTCTAGCCCTTGCCTCTACTCGCAATCTAGGAGTTGGTCTTGCAAGGGCATTAGTAAGCACCTCACAATTTCGATGAAACTTCATAATCCAAGCCTTAAAATAAGCTAGAGGAGCTTCCCAATCAACATATGCACATATGGCATTTTATGTACGGATATGGAAATTGGAATTAATACAAATTTACGACATAAATTTAAGATGAAAAAATGTTAAATGTTTTCTTTACTGTAAAATTCAAGATCAAATTTAAAATTTAAATTATAAATAGTTTATGTTGTTGTTACAACTGATTTTACCACACATGGTTGATCACACTTTTATGGCCTTCCCTGTCCCTCTGCAGACTCTTTGGACCCCATGGAACATTATTGTACCTTTGATGTTTCCAATATCATCCCTAAAAACACCTATTATTTGTTGTACGCGACTTTTAATCCCTTTCTCACGTATATACATGGATATTACCCCTAAACCCGCATACATCGGGATGTGTGCATAAGTCCAAATGTTTTTGGAATTTTCCTTGATGTGGATCCGAGTCACTTGTTTCTTGGCCTTCCATATTCCTTGAGATCGCTCGGATTTGACCTTCCATTACCCTATTAAAGCATTATATAAGGAACCCCTTGGATACATTGAAGAGAGGAATTGAAGAGCAAGAAAACTATAGTCCATTGTTGTCGTAGCTTGCTTATACTTGAGTCGACATCCCTTTGTCCCTTGGAGCACTTTTTGTTCTTCCGAAGCTTGCCTTTGCTTGTGAGCTTTCTATCGAGAGATGGAGGATTGAGGTGGTGGAGGCCTAGGTGGAGGCCTCAGTTTCTCCGGTTCGTAGACGAGCTGACAGAGGTTGTCGCTTATGTAATATCTGATTTTATTAATAGAAATATATTTTCCTGTCCAATGATGTGCATTTAAATGAATATTGAATCTATGGATGCATTTAATTGCTTATGCATTATTGATTATATATGCTAGAGTAGGCCTAACACTATATTATATAGCATGCTTGCCTTGTTTATTGTTGTTGAGAGTAAATTGCTAAAGCAAGCGGGATTGGAAAAAGCTCAATAGGGATATAATTCAACCATCCGGAATAAGGTATGATTCGAGATCCTTTAGTGTTAGATATTTTATTTATCTTGCATATTGGGAAGTGGTTGATTTCTATGCTTTCTCTGTCTGTTGTGGTACACCCCAAGCCATAGGAATTTTTCTCCATAATAGAATTGGCGACCATACTGGGGAGGTTCCTAGTTGTTTTTCTTTGGGGGTTTTTCGGCATTCAATGTGTTTGTATTGCTCTGATTTCTCTATTTCTATGTCGGGTATGGGGACATGATTTCCTAGTAGTGTCATGTAGGAATAAATTTTGTCTCATATTGTCCATTTACCTTGTTTTTCTATCTTTTTCTTCCTATATGTGGCTTTTGCTTTCACAATCGCGTGTACACACGGGTTTTCCTTGAATAGTCGTGTATGTACGTAGGTTTACTGAGAACAGTCGTGTATGACATGATTTTTTGCTTTTTTGGGAAGATTAAGTGTTTCTGGGTGAGTTTGGATGATTGCTGAGTCTTCTTTGCTGCTTCTGGAGTCTATATCTCCCCTCTATTTCTGACCAGAGACTCTTTTTGATTTGATTTTTGAAAATGTTCTTGTCATTTCATTTTCTATTTTTTGTTTTGAGATTAGTGCATTAGGTCTATTTTACCTTGGTACTTTGGTTGGATGTTGTCTGTGAGTGGTTGCAGAGTCTGAGGGTTGTAGAGTCATATTTTTTCTTTTTATCTCATTTAACTCAAAAATACAAAAACATTTTTCTTTTTGCATAGTTATGCATTCTTCGCATTTTGCATTAGCATGGTACTTGCATTAGGTTTGCTTGGTGAATATTAGTCATATTTTCATATAGGAATGGTTGCATATACATTTGAAGAAATTTTTTTGCACTTCACATAGTAGCATACCATGTTTTTCATTCGACACGGTGCATTTGCATTGATTGTTACATTTGCATTTTACTTCTTGTTGTGTCTTAACATCATTAGTTGCATGACCATTTACCCTTTGAGTAATAAAGCCAATTAAAATCAACTCATAATAAAATGAATTACACTCTTTTCTTTTCTAAGGTGCACCAACAAGACTAGGTTTTAGGGTCTTGGAATATTTCATTGTGAGTTGATTCTCCAAGACCACTAAATAAAACAATTAGGTGTCTATCCAGGTGAGACTGTGAAATCCTTTCTATAATTATTGTTTCTCAGAATCCTCCTCTTAAAAGGGAGTTAAGCACGATGCAATGTGAGAAATTATGATTGGGATGACCCCTGATTGTGATTTATTAGCATTGGATATATTTCCAGGATTGTATTCATATCTGGGGGGCTTTAAGGTATTGGCTAGTGCACCCCTGGGGTACTAATTGTGCTTTCAGGCTTCGGGCTTTGGTACCCTGCCCATATGGTCAATCCCACCTGTGAATTTTTGCCTGAGCATTGATTATATAGAGGTGACCTTAGTTTCCTTATCTAGGTTATTGAGGGGGTATTTGCAGAGGTTATTCTGTAGGTGTCCTGGCTAGGGTAGGGGTTGGACAACATAGTCTCTATATGCATTGAAGCTGAGGGCCACTATAATTGGTTACGAAGCTTTGTTTGTTGTGTATGGAAGTCTCAATCCTCTCCTAGTTGAGACATACCTGCTTCATTCGAGAGCTCACATATCTTACCCTTGATTTGCTTGTGATTTGGCTTTACATTTTTAGGTGTATTCTCTATGCATGCTAGTTTGCCTAGGTTTTGCGTAATTAGATTGATTCTTTTTATTTTTTGAGTCATTGTAGATTCGGGCATGGCACCCCACCATTCTCGTCATTTAGTAGGACTTCCGCCTTCCACGTCTCCTCCTCCTTTGGGAGAGAGAACCAGATATTCCGGGTGGACTACTTCTCACTTGGAATCACACACCATGGGAGATCATGAAGATGAGATTCCAAAGATGTCTTCTCCACCTCACGAGGTTGGGGAGAAAGATCCTAGTAGCACATATGATCCTTCACATGAGAAACCTTCATGATATTTATAATGATATTTTATTTGTATTTATGATTGCGGTGGCTATTATGGACCACACTGCAAATATTTTTAGATTTATTGGTCATTTGAGAGAGATTGGTTCTGCTTGGAGGGTGTTAGCACTAAATTTATTTTTGTCGGAATTGGTTTTATTGCCTTCAAAATTTTAATTTTTCATGGGTGATTGAGTTGGTTTCCAAAGTTTTCTCACTAAGTTATTTCCAACTGGCAAAGAAGAGAAGTTAAAGGAATTTCAGGTAAAAAGAGAAATAAAATTTTCACAAGTGGGGCAAAAAGTTTTATTAACCTTTGAATGAAATTTATAAAAAAGGTTTTATAAACTTATTATTTTATTTATATTCAAATTTATATAGTTTTGGATATTTTTTCCAAAGTCAAAAAGCGGCCTCTTATTCACCAAAGCAAGTCTTAATGAAAGTTTAAGCGCTAAACAATATCTATTACCTTTCTTAAGGTATAATCAAACCACTAGCACATATAATAATCCAACGGCTAATGTAAAAAGTGAAAACTCATCAATGGGTATTAGTGTTTCCAGAGAGTAAAGTTGTGAGGTGGTTAAATTGGAAAGGTGGTAGCGAAATTTAAACCTCTTTCCACATGGTAACTTTTGGTGAATTTCGCGAAGAAAAGTAGTTTGGGAAAAACAACTCAGTGAAGGCTCCGGAATAGACCATTATGTAAAGGTAAAGTTGACTTGGTTTTTAAAAAATCATTTCATTTGTGTGTTGTGCCCGAAAGGAAGGAGACAGTTTTCCATATTTCCAAAGTCAACTTTTACGTGTTTGTAATCATAAGGAAAATGGTGGAGATAAAGAGTCTGATCAAGGAGCTGGATATTGATTTTAATAGAGCAAGAAAAGGGAAGACACCACTCAATAATGCATAAGGGAATCCCAAAAAGAACATGAGCCCAGAAGTGTTGCAGAAATATATACAGTGAGAACATTCGTGAAGGTATTGGTATGTGTTTAAAGTCTTACAAACAGAATTTACAGTGGAGAGTGTGCCAAAGCTTGGGATTATTCAAGTGTTTGGAGGCACTATTAACAAATATGGCTACCTTGATCAATCAATTCGTGGGATTGATATTAAAATAGATGATCTTACAAGGATAGATGCTATATGTTCTCTGTTTATGAATTACAGTTAAACAATTCAAGGTTTAGAAGCAACATAGCATATTTTTTCTGAAAATGATTGCTTTAGTCATTTCATTCAAAGACCTGTTTCCAGCAAACAAAGAAGAATTTTTACAAACTGAAAGTGGTTTTTCATCATAACATTATGATATACAATATCCTATCTTTTTTTTTACCTAGGTACTATAGATTGGGAGAATGAAATTCATCTTCAGAGGGAAAATGTTCAGATTTCAAAATGACTGTTCTAGTCATCAAATTAAAATAATGTTTTACATCAAATAAAGATGAATGTTGAGAAAGTGAGAGAGGATTTTCTTCACAACATACCTATACAAACTAACCTCTTTCATTTTTCACACGGGTGCTATGGTTTAGTAGAAACAAAGTCAGTTGTACAGGCCATTTTTCATGTTTTCCAAAGGACTATTTCAACCATCAAATTCAAAGAATTGTTTTGGACAAATGGAATTTAATTTTACAAAAATGAGAGAGGTTTGTATTCCTAACAGGCCTATAATAAAAAATATCATTCATTTTTTACACAGTAATCATAGGTTGGGATAATTTAAAATATCTTCACAAGTCATTTTTCTAGAAATCTACAATTTTATTATCTGAGTCATCAGTTTCAAGGCAGATTCCGAGGAGCTTGAGATGATTTTGGAGAAATGAAGACATGGTTTTTTTTGGGAACATGTCTAGTTATAAACACCTCTCCTAGATTTCACATAGTTGTCACCATTAGAGATATGCAGGAGAAACATTGTTGTAACTATTTCTATTTTTAGAGTTTAATTAGGTTTTGAATTCAAGGTTAGGTAGAGGTTATTCTTATATAAATTAAAATGTAATTGATAGTTTGAGGGGTATTTTCAAGAGCATAGAGGCTCTACATTGTAATGGCTTCACATTTTTAGTAGATGAATGAAATTTGCAGAGGAGGAATGTAAAACCTCTTTCATGGCAGAGATTCTTGTGCCATCCTTTTTTTCAGTAAGTAATTTCTTTATGTGACTGTTTATCCTGTTTCCCACTCCATTTTGCATTTGATTTCATGCTTTAGCATTAGTGTTTATGGGCTAGAATTCCTCCTGCATGCTCTAGGTCCATTGTTCAAGCATTTTCAAAATATTTTCTTCTAAAGTCTTGTAGAATTCACCCTATTTAGGTGCTTTGTTTGATGGGATGTCTCCCTTTGTCTACTAATCAACCTGCTAATACCTCAAGACCAAGGAAATGGTGCCTACCTTACCTCTGTTCATAAACCTTCAAAACCCTACCTCCTGCAACCTATTTCAGATCTTATTGTTGACTCCATTGCCCAATTGTCTCCTCCATGATTGTCCTACCAAGTCTTTTAAAACAAACCTGTCCTATTTGTCCCATCAAAAATATGACATTCTGATTGTATTTGATTGAATATCTTGAGTATAAAAACTTTGTAAATAGTGAGAGATCCCTCTCTGACTGTATTAGGTTAGAAATACATTCTAAAGTTGTTTTTGATGTTGCCCTGGGATTTACCTTTCACAACTTGGGTACATTCTGAGTGATAAAAAATTGGCACCGTTGCTGGGGAACGAAGGTTCAAATCTTCCTTGGGTGTAAACGACATAATTTCAGATTTGACTGTTGATGGTGAAGAACAGACAGATATCAGCAAGGTTGTGCGTCTTTCACCTGGTGACTCGATCTTTGAAGAATCCAGTTTTCAGAATTCCTATGGCGACTCCACTATCAAAAGATTGTGAAGTTTGAAGAGTTGATTCAGTATATTCATTTGTCGAGATGAGTTCTTTGTCTGCAAGGTATGCTTCTATGAATCGTGCTCACATTCCTGGTTTTCCAAATTGAATACCTAAATTGGATTGGCAAACAGGTCTTCCAAAGTTTAAAGATCAAAAGAATGATGATGTTGTCCTTCATTTGGTTAGATTTCATATACATATACATAAGCTGGGAGTTAAATTGCATGAGGATTATTTAATGAAAATGTTCATGGCTACTTTAGAAGGAGATCCAAGGTCATGGTATGAAGGGTTACCATCAGAAAGTTTGTTTTCCCTTACTGATTTTCATACATCATTTCATGAACATTACAAAAACCAATACCCGTCCTTGTTGTTGGTTCAAGATTGTTGTACGCATGTTAAAGGTTTCATTGAAGATCTGGAAAAATTGTATAGTGATGATGAGTTAGTGGATGAAGAGCTTTTAGAAATTTTATATGAGAACCCATTTCAGAAAAAAGAAATACAAATTAGTTGTGTTCACATTCAAGAAAAATATCAGCAGTTAATAATTTCTTCCTCTACTGAAAGAGACATGAGCCAAAACTCTGATTCAACCAGCTACATTTCTTTTCCTGAGGTAGATGATAATTTGCAGCAGTCTTGTCAATCTTTGTGTGACCAAGAAGAAATTTGGGATGGTCAATCAAACCCTTCTTCATATTATTCAACTTTTGAAGTTTTGTTTCAAGATGAGACTGCTTATTCCCAATCAGAAAATTCCTTTTTGCAGCAACAATTTCCTCTAAGTTCTAATGCTTCTGTGGGTGATTACATAAAGAATTCTGATTTTGCAAATTTTCAGTCTTACAGTCCCTCCACATATTTATTTTTTGAAAATACAATTAAAGAGAAATCAGACCTTGGATTCGAATTGGAAAAAAGATACGAGCATGAAGATTATCATCCTAGTGATGTGAAAGAAGAAGGTTATACTCTTGATGGTTTCTCTGATGATTGCAGTCAGCTTGTTAAAAATTATGTTAGTGATGGTTTTAAAGAAAAATTTAGTCTACATATACATAATGAAAAGGAAGAGAAATCATGCCATCAATCTCAATATGTGAAATAACCAACAATGTACAATAAACCAAGGCATCACAAAGAAGGATATGAGAACTCTCAATGGGATGTTTCTTTAAATATTTCCAATTCAGAAACATTTTGTCAAGAAGACATCTTTCTGCTTAATCTTGTTGAAGAACAAAATGATATTCCTCTTGAAGTTCTTGAGAAGAATGGAGTTGAAAATTTAGAAATATTAAATGAAGTTGCTGATATATCATTTAAAAACAATCATGAGAATTTCTTTCAAAGCTCTTTTAAAGATCGGTTTGACAATATGCAAGAGGAGTTACTTTTTGGACAGCCTTGCCATGACAAAAAGGTGATTGAGTATTTTGAAATTTTTCATGCTTTTTATGATCCAATAGCAGAGTACATGGATAATTTTTTTAGATGGAGTAGTTGGTTATATGTTTGTAACAAAGGACAAATTTTTCATCATAACCTATTTCTATTTTGTTCTTATGTTCTAATTTCGATCAAGCATGGGGAAGAAATGGAATTATTGGATAAATTGCTTGATTGGCTTCATTGGAAGTCATATTTTGCTTGATTGGGAATTTTTGCTTAGTTAAGTAGGATAGGTAGGCATGAATAAGCTCGACATGGCGAGCATTTCTTTCAGCAGTTTTCAGTTTGGTTTCAGTTTCAAGTGCAATTCAGTTACAGGTTACAGGTTAACAGAGTGGGATTTGTTTGAAAAATGGTGTCAGTTGATGGTTCAGTTCAAAATAGGTTGAGAATTTCAGAGAAAAATTAAGAGAATCCCAATGGATTTGGCACCTGGTCTACGGGGTTCTTTGCTACCTCGCAAGGAGGAAAGCATCCCTAGTTGGAGCCAGTTGTTAGCACTAAATTTATATTTGTCGGAATTGGTTTTATTGCCTTCAAAATTTTAAGTTTTCATGGGTGATTGAGTTGGTTTCCAAAGTTTTCTCACTAAGCTATTTCCAAGTTGGCAAAGAAGAGAAGTTAAAGGAATTTTAGGTAAAAAGAGAAATAAATTTTTCACAAGTGGGGCAAAAAGTTTTATTAACTTTTGAATGAAATTTATAAAATGGGTTTTATAAATTTATTATTTTATTTATATTCCAACTTATATAGTTTTGGATATTTTTTCCAAAGTAAAAAAGCGACCTCTTATTCACCAAAGCAAGTCTTAATGAAGGTTTAAGCGCTAAACAAGATCTATTACCTTTCTTAAGGTATAATCAAACCACTAACACATATAATAATCCAACGGCTAATGTAAAAAGTGAAAACCCATCAACGGATATTAGTGTTTCCAGAAAGTAAAGTTGTGAGGTGGTTAAATTGGAAAGGTGGTAGCGGAATTTAAACCACTTTCCATGTGGTAACTTTTGGTGAATTCCACGGAGAAAAGTAGTTTGGGAAAAACAACTCAGTGGAGGCTCTGGAATAGACCATTATGTAAAGGTAAAGCTAACTTGGTTTTTAAAAAATCATGTCATTTGTTTGATGCGCGCGAAAGGAAGGAGACAGTTCACCATATTTCCAAAGTCAACTTTTACGTGTTTGTAATCACGGGGAAAATGGCGGAGATAAAGAGTCTGATCAAGGAGATGGAAATTGATTTTAATAGAGAAATAAAAGGGAAGCCACCACTCAACAATGCAGAAGGGAAGCCCAAAAATAACATCAGCCCAAAAGTGTTGTAGAAATATATACAGTGAGAACATTCTTGAAGGTATTGGTATGTGTTTAAAGTCTTACAAAGAAAATTTACAGTGGAGAGTGTGCCAAAGCTTAGGATTATTCAAGTGTTTGGAGGCACTATTAACAAATATGGCTACCTTGATCAATAAATTTGTGGGATTTATCTTACAATAGATTATCTTACAAGGATAGATGCTAAATGTTCTCTGTTTATGAATTACAGTTAAACAATTCAAGGTTTAGAAGCAACATATCATATTTTTTCTGAAAATGATTGTTTTAGTCATTTCATTAAAAGACCTGTTTCCAGAAAACAAAGAATAATTTTCAAACATTGAAAGAGGTTTTTCATCATAACATTATGATCTACATTAATATCTCTCAGTTTTTACCCAGGTGCTACAAATTGGGATAATCGAAGTCATCTTCAGAGGGAAAATGTTCAGATTTCAAAATGGCTGTTCTAGTCATCAAATTAAAATAATTGTTTACATCAAATGAAGATGAATGTTGAGAAAGTGAGATATAATTTTCTTCACAACAAACCTATCCACAATAACCTCTTTCAATTTTCACACAGGTGCTATGGTTTAGCAGAAACAAAGTCAGTTGTACAGGCCATTTTTCATGTTTTCCAAAGGACTATTTCAGCCATCAAATTCAAAGAATTGTTTTGGACAAATGGAATTTAATTTTACAAAAATGAGAGAGGTTTTTATTCCTAATAGGCCTATAATAAAAAAAATCCTTCATTTTTTACACAGTAATCACAGGTTGGGAGAATTTAAAATATCTTCACAAGTCATTTTTCTAGAAATCTACAATTTTATTATCTGAGTCATCAGTTTCAAAGGAATATTATGAGGAGCTTGAGATGATTTTGGAGAAATGAAGACATGGGTGTTGTCGAGAACATGTCCAATTATAAAAACCTCTCCCATATTTCATACAGCTATCACCATTAGAGATATGCAGGAGAAACGCTATTGTAACTGTTTCTATTTTTAGAGTTCAGTTAGGTTTTGAATTCAAGGTTAGGTAGAGGTTATTCTTATATAAATTAAAATGTAATTGATGGTTTGAGGGGGATTTTCAAGAGAGGAGAGGCTCTACATTGTAATGGATTCACGTTTTCAGTAGATGAATGAAATTTGCAGAGGAGGAATGTAAAACCTTTTTCATGACAGAGATTCTTGTGCCATCTTTTTCTTTAGTAAGTAATTTCTTTATGTGACTATTTATCCTATTTCCCACTCCATTTTGTATTTGATTTCATGCTTGAGAATTAGTGTTTATGGGCTATAATTCATCCTGCATGCTCTAGGTCCATTGTTCAAGCATTTTTAAAATATTTTCTTCTAAAGTCTTGTAGAATTCACCCTAGTTAGGTGCTCTCTTTGATGGGATGTCTCCCTTTGTCTACTAATCAACTTACTAATACCTCAAGATTGAGGAAATGGTGCCTACCTTGCCTCTGTTCATAAACCTTCAAAACCTTACCTCCTACAACCTATTTCAGATCTGATTGTTGACTCCATTGCCTAATTGTCTCCTCCATGACTGTCCTACCAAGTCTTTTAAAACAAACCTGTATTGTTTGTCCTATCAGAAATCTGACATTCTGATTGTATTTGATTGAATATCTTGATTATAAAAACTTTGTAAATAGTGAGAGATCCCTCTTTGACTGTATTAGGTCAAAAATACATTCTAAAGTGGTTTTTTATGTTGCATTGGGATTTACCTTTCACAACCTGGGTACATTCTGAGTGATAACAGAGGGGTTGAGACAAACTTTACTATTGCTTATCAACATCATTGTTGACCATAGTGGATACAATCAATAGATCGAATGATGATTTGTATAGCATAGAATCCTACAGGGAAACAAAAAGACAAGAATATGCTGATGGTTTGAGCTACAACAAGATTAAGAAGCTCAAAATAACAAAAGAACACATATATACACTATTTAGAGTGCCTGGGACGGATGACATTCTAGAGAGTAGCAAACCACATATTTCGATTGGGTGGTGCATCTGTCAACCCATTAGAGACCATTGGATGGATAGATGGTACATGGTTTTTTATATACCCTCGCACCAGAATAGGAAGTATCGTTGTACTTCCTCCATAAACTTTATGCATAGTTTGTGATGGGAAAACATGTCAACTATTTTGACATGTTGGCATTATAGGGCACTAGTAGGGGGATGCCCCAAAACGAACCCAATTCAAGGAATAGATATTCCAATCGATAGATACCTCCACCCCATGCCCAATTCCCAGCTACTGAGGACAAACATCCCTCTTGAACATGATATGGTTACCCAGACACATGAGGCATTTATTATGCTAGATGAGATGATTTCTTGGCACACCACAACTATTGACCAGGAAGCACCCTCTTCCTCTGGTGGGGTACAACCACCAGCTTTTGGTGGTAGAGGACCATCTATTGGTGGGGATAGACCGACATCCCATGTGCCCCAGAGTGAGCCACACATGTGCACAACGTGTGTTCAATCCTATTATGGCCATGGACTAACACATGGTACCTCTACGATGACTAGTGTTCAGGTAAGGACATTGTAAAAAATCTATTGTTGTTCAATTTAATTTTTCCATACTGTACACATATTAAAATATTCTTAATATATGCAATTTTTACTCTTACAGGAGCTTGATGCCTCTAAGGGGGCTGGTAGTGCACCCAGTGTGGTTGTATATGAGGCTCAAACAACCAATGCCAAGGTTTTATTTCAACATGTGACCTTTTGTTTATACATATTAGTTTGTTAACACAGGTGTTAGTTAATTAAATTGGTAAATGGTCCAATATTTACAATTTTTGAAGTTGCAGAATCCCCATTTTGAACAGGATGCTAGAGACATTGATCTCAACGAATTTCCCCTAGGCGTATTTTATGATTACCTCAGGTATGTAAGTACATGTTTAATGACTAAATATTGTTCAAATTATTTAAATTTATTACTGTACACTCCTTTATAGATTGCTAATATTTATAATTTTTAAACTTGCAAGTGTTATTTGAATCTGAAGAGGGGCAAGAAATTGCTGCCAGCGGTCCCTCCCATGGAGGAGATATGTCCTAGGCATAGGTAAGTATATTACAACATGTTAGTTTTTCAATACATATTATTTCATCCATTCATGTCCATGTCTAACTATGGTAACACTTTATGACTGCAGACATCCTCACAAATCCCTGCACCACCTTTTTGGTTTGGATCTCCCCGTAGTCCAAATGTAGATAAGCGTGTTTTCTACAATAGACGACCATCTTCCCTAAAAATAGCAAGTGTCCATGATGATGAACCTAATGATTCCACCGTAATGTACACACTTCCAATGGCAGTTGTTGGCTAGCTTTGAATTCACTTCACAACTAGTTTTTCTTAATGTTATTTCCACATGTTTACAACATCAGGATGTACAGTCATCTGTGCCAGACCTTAGCGGGGTTGTTGATGCTGCAGTCAATGCTGCATCTACAATGGGGATAAGTCACACAGAGGTATCTACTTGAATATTTGTAATTGTACAGTTGATTTGTATTGTCTATGGACATGCACGATGTCTAACTATTTTAGCATTTGGTGGATGTAGCCACACCTTGGTCCATTAATGCACACTACCGAGGTTGACGTTCAACCCATGGCTCCTCTTGCTACTGAAGAAACCCAGTCTCAAGCCCTATAACAATTTTTTTTGGTGAGATGTTCAGTATTTACATAATTGGTTAATACTTTCTCATTCATGTACATGTTGATAATTGTTGAGATAATTGACATAGTTTTTTTTATTTGTAGAGAAGCATTGCAAAGAGACTCTATGCAAGGAGGAAACTACAGCCATATATACCCCAGATGGATGTAGTGAGTGTTTTTTTATGTACAATTGAGTAGTATTTTAAATTTTCAAACTTTGTTATTGCTAGACAGTATTAGTTCAGTTACGTAATCAAGAAATATTGTCATTGATTTGCAGTCACCAGAGATGCACAATGGTCGTGGACATAGGAAACAAGCATTAGAGTTGGAAAAAAACAAGAGAAATTTAGATTTTTGATGTCTTAGTCTACGACAAATATGTACTTTTCTATACAAGAGGAAGTTAGAGTTTAGGGGCGTAGTCTAGGACAAATGTACTTTTGTTTGCATGTACATCAATGATTTTTTTGATACATGTACATTGATAGGACATATAAGGGCCTTCTATTTTTGTATTATAACTTTCATGATATAAAAAATATTTCATATCAAGGCTCTTGAGATCTTCATGGTTTAGTCTTTTAAATGTGAACATACATGTGTAGCCAAGAATGTTTCTATGTGTAATGTTCCCAATTTTTGATATATTTTACGATTGCATGGAGATATCAGTTATAAATTTGAGAACAATGCACAATTACAATATTACATAATGACAACAATGTACATTTAAATTACTTTTTACCACGATCCAATTGCATATACAATGTTAAACTATATTCACAAAAATGCAACATACCTAACACACATAAGCACCCAACACACCTAAGAAACTGACCCAACTAAGTGGAATACAAAATCACCTTACCCACATAACAACCTAACAAACATTTAAAGGATGCACGAAGTTGACACACCTAGATGATGCACCTGTGTGGTCTACATAAATGAAATTGGTGCCTTGCATGATGTCTTTCATCTAACGAATATATGGGGTACACATCAAACCTAAAAGTATATGAGTATAAGGTTGATTCAAAATAATGCTTATGATTCTTTATTGTTGTATCTCCTCTACATCATTTTAGCATTTTGTTAATGTACATGAAATTTGATGAATCACCTCGAGGACCAACTTTGGAAGAGATGAAAATTATGTGTGACTTTATTATAGTTTAAATTGATTGGATAAGTACTATTCTGAATCTTGTTTTAGAAATTTATGTTTGTGTATTGAAGTATATTTATATACCTATGACAAATCTGAAGTAACCCTAAACTTTAACAGTATACCCCAAAAATAATTACAAATGACTTGAATACTTTAAAAGACCATTCTTGAGTTGTTAATTAGTTGTGCAGTATCACTCATTGTTATTGTTCTACATGTTTCTAAAATGAAAGTGATGAAATTGAGTCCACAAGTTTGTATTTGATTGACTTGGACTTGAACATGGAGTTCATATATCCAAGTATTGTATGGAAAATGAGTATGAGCAACACCCTAGTGCTCTAGATCGACCCTTTCCATGACGAATACCTTTGTGTGATGAATGTGACCAATAATGAATGTGATAAAACTCGTGTTCACTTTATTGGCCCTATTATTTCCATAGCGTTATTTTATAAATTTATCTAAAGTATATTTATTGTATGCTCTAGTGTAAAAATTTACCTAATAGTACGGTAAAACAGTTCGATTATAAGAGTATTGTTAGGAACAAAATGTACTAATAAGGTATCCTTCTTCTGTTTGCATCCAATGTGTAACTCTTAGTCAAACATAGATATCTGAGCCATGGTCATCACTCTATGGCATGTTGAATCCCACCTTCTACAGGCTTTCAGGGACACCTGTTGAATCCCTACTCGGGGCATAAAATTCCAACTATGCATCAAAATGGGGTTATGGTGGTTCATGCAAGCGTGTTTAGGTAGGTTCCATGTGGGAATGCTAGCCACACATTCATGGTCGAGGAATTTGCAAAGTTGACCCCTATGTGCAAAAATTTTATATTCCCTTATTGAGAAAAACCCTAGTTTCCAAAATTGACCTAAAACATAATCACTTGTCCATGTACCCAAAGTAAAGGGCCACCCCTAGTACTATCTCGATTTCTTGAATCCAACGAACTCGACGGTTTGTCAAATCGAGCCAAGGTCATCATTCTATGGCACGTTGAATCCCACCTCCTATAGGCTTTCAGGGACACCTGTTGAATCCCTACCTGGGGCATAGAATTCCAATTGTTCATCAAAACATGGTTTTGGTGGGTCATGCAAGATTTTTTTAGGGATATTCCATGTGGTAATTCTAGCCACATGTTCACAGTTAAGGAATTTGCAAAGTTGAACCCTATGTGCAAAAATTTCACATTCCCTTACTAAGCAAAACCGTAGTTTCCAAAATTGAAATAAAACATGATCCCTTGTCCATGGACCTAGAGTAGAGGACCACTCCCAGTACTATCCTGATGTCCTGAATCTAATCAAGTCAAAGGTTCATCAATCCAAGCCATGATCATCTCTATGGCATGTTGAATCCCACCTCCTATAGGCTTTTAAGGACACCTGTTGAATCCCTACCTAGGGCATATAATTCCAACCGTGCATCAAAATGGGGTTTCAATGGGTCATGCAAGTGTGTTTAGGGAGTTTCCATGTGGAAATTCTAGCCACATGTTCAAGGTCGAGGAATTTTCAAATTTGACCCCTATGTGTAAAAATTTCACATTCCCTTACTGAGCAAAATCCTAGTTTCCAAAATTTACCTAAAACAAGATCCCTTGTCCATGGAACCAGAGTAGAGGGACAACCCTAGCACTATCCTGATGTCCTAAATACAATGGATTCAATGGTTTGTCGATTCGAGCCATGGTCATTATTCTATGGCACATTGAATCCCACCTCCTATAGACTTTCAGGGACACATGTTGAATCCCTAGGTGGGGCATAGAATTCCAACCATGCATCAAAACATGTTTTTGGTGGTTCATGCAAGCATTTTTATGGAGGTTCCATGTTGGAACTCTAGCCACATGTTCATGGCTGAGGAATCTGCAAAGTTGACTCCTATGTGCAAAAATGTTGCATTCCCTTACTAAGCAAAACCCTAGTTTCCACAATTTACCTAAAACATAATCCCTTGTCCATGGACCCAGAGTAGAGGGACACCCCTAGCACTATCCTAATGTCCTGAATCCAATGGAGTCAATATTTCATCAATCCGAGCCATGGTCATCATTCTATGGCACATTGAATCCCACCTCCTATAGGATTTCAGGGACGCCTGTTGAATCACTATCTGGGGCATATTATTCCAAGCATGCATCTAAACGGGGTTTTGGTGGGTCATGCAGGATTGTTTAGGGAGATTCCATGTGGGAATTCTAGCCACATGTTCATGGTCAAGGAATTTTCAAATTCGACCCCTATGTGCAAAAAATTCACATTCCCTTACTGAGAAAAACCCTAGTTTCCAAAATTGACCTAAAATCAGATCCCTTTCCCATGGACCCATAGTAGAGGGCCACCCCTAACATTCTCCCGATGTCTTGAATCCAATGGAGTTGATGGGTCATTGATCCAAGCCACAGTCATCATTCTATGGCACGTTGAATCCCACCTTCTACAGGCTTTCAGGGACACCTATTGAATCCCTACCTGGGGCATAGAATTCCTACCTCTAGGCTACAAACTAGGGTTTCTATGGCTTATAATTCAAACTAGGGTTTATGGTGCAAACTAGGGTTACTAGGATTGCCTATAGGGTTTGTAAGATAGAATTGGCTAGGGTTATTATGGTAGGATTACCTTTCATCTCAATTGATGTGATTACCATCATTCTTATGATTTCAATCTCCTTTTATTAAAAGACTAGTGGTCTCCTTCATTCTATGGTTCAAATGTTTGATATGAGATAGTGGTTAATGGTGACATTGAATAAATGGTACTAGTGATATATATATGATAGTTAGTGGCTACAAACTATGTTTTCTAGGATTTTGAACACAAACTAGGATTTCTAGGGTCAAGAATTCAAACTACGGTTTACTGTACAAACTAGGGTTACTAGGATTGGCTCTTGATGTAGTATGTCATGTAATGGATGTTATTGATGTAGTATGTAGCATGTCAGTAATGGATGTTCTTGATGTGGTATGTTAGGTGGATACTTCTCTTTTGCTTCATTTTACAATGTTAAAAATTACTCTACATCATAGGCTACAATTAGTACTGTTCACTAACACAAGGGGTTACAGTACCTGACCTTCAGTGGATCACGTAGTTGACACAAACTAGTCTCTAAGATACAAACTAGGGTTTGTGTGGTTTAGAATTTAAACTAGGGTTTACAGTGAAAAATAGGGTTACTAGGATTGGTTATAGGGTTTGTAAGCTAGGATTGGTCAGGGTTATTAAGCATGGGAAGCTTTTAATACCTTATTTTAACACTTTCATTAGGAAGTTCCATGAAAACTTGGGGTGTTGACTAATGTCCTTATAGGAACAACTTCGAGATTCAAGGCAGATGCAATAGACATATCCCAGATAGAGTGTTAGATAATGGTCTAGGGATATATGGCATGAGTAATGTAAGTATGAATATAATACAACATATCCATGATGAAGCTTATGAAATTGATCAAGTTGTATAAGTCTATGCAATTTATCAATTTATCAAGATGTCAGTCTATCAAGATGTAAATAATCAATGAGACCATGAAACCAAAATACCTAACTACTACATACCTGACTACCTACATGTGGTCATTCAACTAGACCATCGAGATCACCTCTAATAGAAATGATATCCTTTAGCCTCTCATGCTCATAGTAAGGAAAAAAGTATCGTGACTTTGATGAGTTCTTGCTTGGCATTATTTGTGGCTGGAGGTTTGTGCCAATAACTAAGTTTGTATAATGGTATACAATTTGACCTGGTATATGATATTCAAATACATAACCTTTTTTCTTTTGTGTGTGGGAACCTTGTGTCAAATATTCTCCTTTGATAGCCATCAACCCAATTGGAAAATGATTGCACTCGGAGTCGCTTGATGAGACAATGAGGGTCTGCCTCCCATCCAAGCAACGTGCTATCTAGTAGTCAGTGTGCCATTCATTTCCTCTCAGGGAAACCACTGCGTATAGGTGCCCTACATAAAATAAAGTGCAGACTTAGGATTTAGCTAAATAAACAAAACTAGTTGTCAAAAATTTCAAAGTTATCAACATAACAGTCAAACCTGGTTGTACGAGATATGATATGCGGTCATAGTCAGGTGAAATACTTGAATGGCCCTCCTCCAACTGGATAGTTCTACAATTATTTATCGACCAATGGAGAGTGATACACGATCCCAGCTATCAACCCAATCTATGGATTCACAGTTTTCCCATTCACCACTATTACATATATAACAAAAACAAGAGAGTTTCCTTGTCCACATTTCAACTCCAGCATTGTCTGACATTCTAATTGAATGGAATGCATGGGTTCCTTGGATGGTCTTGCACTCACATAGGTGTGATAAATCTACATCAATCACCTCCCAAAAATATCTATGTACATGTGCTTTTTGAGATGATTGATCTTCTTTCCTTCTCGCTCCCTGCCCCATTACTGAAAAATGCCATGTAACAATGGTCTTTGCATCTTGGATGAGCGAAATAGTTTTGAATTTCATTTCCTGCCTACGTAATGCAATCTTGATGCATGCACCTGCTCCAACATGTTCCCCTTTTCCATGTCCGGTCTCAAAATAGTTCCAAATATGTGGTACCTTGTGCTTCTTGTGGAGAATACACAACCATTAGAAGACACAAACATTTTTTAATTGCCCCGCACAACTATCAGACCAAATCCAATGTTGTTCCATTTGTATATTGTTATCCTTTAGGTGATTGCACCGAGAGGCGCTCTACAACCCAGTATGGGGAGATCTTGTAACGTTATGTAACGCTATTTTTATTAATAAAAAATAAAAAAATTAATTATAGGCCAAAATAAATGTCGGCCAAAAAAAAAAACCTAATATGGGGAGATGTTGTAATCTTCCTACCTAACAAAACAATAAAAAAGTAAAAATTTAATTATTCGTCATAAAAAATGTGGGTCGGGAAAAAAACACAATATGGGGGAGATGTTGTAATGTTCCTACCTAACAAAATAATAAAAAATAAAAAATTGAATTATCTGCAAAAATATGTTGGCCTTGCATATGGTTTTAAAACCATGTGCAAGACCTTCTAAACAACCGATGGTTTTATTATACATGGTTTAGGAGGGCCTTGCACATGGTTTAAAACCATGTGCAAGGAATCCTAAAAAACTATGGTTCNAAATGGTTTTAAGACCATGTGCAAGGCCTCCTAAACAACCCATGGTTGTAGGAGGGCCTTGCATATGGTTTTAAAACCATTTATGGGGAAATGTTGTAATGTTCATTCCTAACAAAATAAAAAATAACAATAAATATTATATGTCGATCATAAATAATATTAAATGTTAATAATAAAAATATTATATGTGGACCTTAAAGAAAAATATGTGTCTTTTGGTTTGAATCAAACGAATGGCTATATATAGGACACACCAAAGTTGATAATTCATTGAGTGCAATACCTAAGAAGAGGTTTTCACCTCAATAGATTTGATCCCTCTTGGCGATTGATAGAGCCTAGGATTTGGATCTACGTTGGTTGTAGAACAATTGAATGTTGTGTTGTACAAAATCCAAGTCATGACACATGTCATCACTTATGTAAAAGTGACACTCCTTCAATATAACCCTTTTCTCTTTAGTATTATCTGCCTCATGTCTATAGGTGATATGGACCATTATGTTGACCTAGTCTGAGTGATAATATTGACTCTGAATCTTGTTCTGCGGTTTAAGAGTGTATTTTTCTACAAAATCGTCCATTGATAATATAGTTCCAATAGGAAATGTATACACGTTCTAAATTGATCATCTTGCCAACGAGCCACATGTACATGCTTTATGTATTGTTGTTTCTTTTCAAAGAATTCCTCCATGAAGCTGCAAACCAACACCTGGTAGATCAACAATAAATATGTATAGATCAATAGGTTGTTACATATATGAAGTAGCAATACATGAAGAAAAAAATACTATTAAGGATCTTATTACTAACCTAAGAGGTGACCAATTGTATTTTTTTTCTTTCATTCCCTCCTTCGATATCATACGTGACATATTTGAATGACTATAAGTTCACTTCATGTCTCCCAAGTTCATGCTCATCGGTCACATGTATGCATTTGTCTAAAAATGCCATTCCACCACACCTTGGGCATGTCCCATCTATGCAAGGCCTTTGATAAAATGTGCAATCTTCTGTCCTTCTACACAAAATGCTATGAATAAACTCTCTAGTTGATGTCAGTGGCGATGTAGTTGAGCATTCCTACACAAGAGTGTTATGAAATATACAAAAAATATGTATTATATGTTTTGTAATAATAACCATACTCAATTTGATGTCGACAACAACATGTGTTACGAGTTGTGTTTATTTTAACATACCATGGTTTGCATTTCTCGAAGGATCTTTGGCCCAAGTTAAGTTCATTATGTTCATTCTTAAATCTCTCATATAATTATGTTTGTGTGATGTCAAGAAAATGTTTAATGTGGGGCTCATGATCCCTTGAACCCCTTCTCAATTTTAGTACATATTTTTGGTTGGATGAAGGTCTACTATTGTCACGCAAAAAATCCCGCATCAATCCCTTTACCACATCAATGAGCTTCATATCAGAGCGTGGAAACCTGCCAATGAAGGCCTAGTCATCTGTTTGACCAGAGTCAAGTTGTTCTCTTCTAGAAAAATACCTACGGAGTGTTTTTATATCCAACCCTACCAGTTTGGAGGTAGGCTTAAGAATTCAAAGGGACTTGTTGCTTTTGTTCACAGTTGATTGTGACAACACACGACGAGATGCATTGCGATCCTTTGAACGATATTTCTTTCCAATAGTACTAAATGCATCTACTAAACTTCTGACACTATGAGAACTTGGTTCAAAAATATTTATCATCTTTATCCTTAAGTTTCTCCCAACAACAGTCATAGAACTAGATTTTAATAATGATATAAATAATCTACATTTATCTCCATCACATTTAGAATAAAAATAGTTGACAAGTATTTGTTGAGATTGATATGCAATACTGCATTTAGACAGCATACCTTAGAGTGAACCAATGAAACATTCATCGATCTGTATACATTTAGGAGTTCTTCGGCGTGAAGTTGCTAACAAAGGTAGGGAGGTTGGAACTGCGCCTTATACCATATCACCCGGTTGGTCCAGCGTTTGAACATGAGCTTCATGTCCTTTTGTCTCTTGTCGTCAGTTGGACGATGTTAATTGGAAATCCTCCTGGGCGGTATGAAAAACATTGTCTTCTTCGAGCATACGGTTGCCATTCAACAACTCTCTAAATTCGTCACTTGTATACCCACATCCAAGTAAATCTGCAAAGGTTTCAGGTGGCCTTGATGTCTACCTATGTTTTAGTCCTTGATCAGTATCATGAGGTGCTCGTTCTTCAACTGCTATGGATATTGAAGGCCCCTTGAGTGAATGCTTTTTTCTTTATTGTTGTGGATTGGTAGGAAGAATTGTGGCATCCTCTACAACTAGAATTGGTTGAGTGTCCATAAATCGTCTTCGATTAGTCATGTCATTTCTTTTCTTTTCTCTAGTTTCTTCAAGGATTTCATTGGGTATCGTCTTCCTTTCTGATTTTCTTGCTCGATTGTGTGAATTTCCCATCGCCACAATGATCAATGATATATAGTGATCCTCAATGAGAGATTGCCCAATCCTGTTTCTTTATTGAACAATTGTGTCTAGATACTCCACCACAATGACCAATGAAATATTTTCTTTGATGCTCCTCAAATGAAAGAAAAAAATGGTGGAGATGGTCAATGGTGCTCTTTAATGAGAGACTCCCCAAGCTTGGTTTCTTTCTTACTCAATTGTGTCTAGATACACAAATTAGGGGAAACATTGGGAGGAATTTTTCCTTTTCTAGCTCATCAATTCCAAGAAAAACAATGGTAGATATGCTCTATGGTACTCCTCAATGGGAGACTCCCCAAGCTTGGTTTCTTTCTTGCTCAATTGTGTCTAGATACTCAAGTTAGGGGGAATATTGGGAAGAATGTTTACTTTGCTAGCTCTTCAAATATAAGAAAAACAATGGTAGAGATGCTCTATGGTGCTCCTCAATGGGAGATTCCCCAAGCTTGGTTTCTTTCTTGCTCAATTGTGTCTACATACTCCACCACAATTACCAAGTTAATGTTGCATTTACTAGCTCCTCAAATGCAATAAAAACAATGGAGGATATGCTCTATGGTGCTCCTCAATGGGAGATTCCCCAAGTTTGGTTTCTTTCTTTCTCAATTGTTTTCTTTCTTGCTCCTCAATGTATACCATGCTCCAAGCAATCCTTAGACACTTGTGATGGTGATGGTTGATGTCAAAAACAAATTTTTGTGTGATAATCCAGTGAATTAGAGAATGAACGCACTGTCAGCAACCAAAAATTATGCATGGGATGTGAAACATGCTTGAAATATGATAGAGTATTTCTCGGATAGGGATTGTTGTTGTTTATACTAAGAAATAATGGGCACACACTATTATTAACAAAAACACGAGCACATTTTTACCACATATAACACATACCCATTATGTTCGAATAGCGTTTAGGAGCATTTAAGAAGGTAGTTCCATGGCTAAGGGATCATTCAATGTTTAGGGGGGATTAATAAGCACTCCCTAATTCTTTCCTCCTTAACACCCCTCCCCCCTCTTCAACCTAACTATATTGTTTTAAAACTCAAGGGATGTGTGTGTGTGTGAGAGAGAGAGAGAGGGAGAGGAGGGGGAGTTGGGGTTAGATGTAGTTGGATGAGGAGAGAGAGAGATATATAGAGAGAGAGAGGAGGGGGGTATTAGTGGTATGGGGTGACTTGTGGATGTGTCTGGGTGTCTCTGTGTGTGAGAGAGGGGGGTTTGGAGAATAAATATGGAGGTGGGGGTTAGAGGTAGT
>LPNX011031519.1:231322-310404 GCA_001517045.1 Pseudotsuga menziesii | reverse complement strand
GAGAGAGAGAGGGTTGGGGAATAGATAGGGGGGTGGGGGCTAAGTGTAGTTGGATGAGTTGGGGAGTGAGAGAGAGGTGTTAGGGGTATGTGTGTGTGTGAGGAAGAGAGTGAGAGAGAGGAAGGTAGGTGTTAGGGGTTTCAAGGTGGCGCTAAGTGATTAGAGATAGAACAATAGGGGGTATTTAAGAGTTAGAGGTAGAGATAAAGGGTTAGGGGTTTACAGGTGGGGGGAGGGAACATAGAGGTGTTAGTGGTAAGGGGAGACACAGGGGTGTGTGAGAGAAATATAGAGAGCGATAAATAATGGGGTGGT
Organism: Pseudotsuga menziesii; assembly: GCA_001517045.1. Classification (NCBI taxonomy): domain Eukaryota; kingdom Viridiplantae; phylum Streptophyta; class Pinopsida; order Pinales; family Pinaceae; genus Pseudotsuga; species Pseudotsuga menziesii. Next base: position 310,089 of record LPNX011031519.1, on the reverse strand, counting down.
GGTGTGTTAGGGAGAGAGAGGAGGGGGGTCAGAGGTAGGGAGAGGAGGATGGGGGGTTAGAGGTAGGGAAATGAGGATGGGGGGTTAGTAAGAGTTAGGGGGAATAGGGGGGTAGGGAGAGGGGACATAAAATAATAAAAATATTGTTATAATTTTTAATGTAGTCAAAGAATAAAGTTATAGGTTTACATAACACGCACGCGTTATAGTATTACAAAACACGTGTGCGTTTTACACTAATAAAACACACACGCGTTTATCATTGGTGGGAATACAGATTTGAATTTAAACAAAACACAAGCATGTTTATTGCCACTATGGTCGAGGCTCCACCCATGGTGGCCTGGAATTTTTATGCCTATGTGTCTGCTTTGGACTTTGCTTCGGATTCATTATGCCTATGCCTAGGAGTATGATAAACCATGGCTAATTAAGTATTATATCTAAGTTTTCAATATCCACGTGTTTAGCCATTGACTACATTATGTTGCACACCTCCATTTTTCATTAAATTTTAGAAACATATATGTTTTTTTTTGCACATTCCAAATATGTAATTTTTAACAAGAATGTATAATTTTTTCTATTTTTTCTTATTTATCTTGTGTCATCACTCCTAAACTCAAGAAACACACTATTAAATTAGAGGAAATTTGAGGTCTAAAATGCCCCCCTAAGGAAAATAATAAAATAATAGTTAAAATAAAAAATAATATTTATTAATTTTGGAGGATGAAAGAAAAAAACTACTTTTTTTGTTTGTTTTTTCAACATATCCTCGTGTTTTTACTCAAATTTTGAGTGGGAGCTCTCGTTAGATGCAGAATTAAAATCCAATGAGTACCCACACTGCATACTTTTGATGGGCCCTACTACCCCAAAAACTAGAAATACCTGAAAAACGTAATGATGATGTCATCATCATGTTTTTTTAGGTATTTCTAGTTTTTGGGTAGTGGGGCCCATCAAAAGTATGCAGTGTGGGTACTTGTTGGATGCGGAATTAAATTGCGCATCCAATAAGGGCTCCCGCTCGAAATTTGAGTAAAAACACAGGGAGATATGTTGAAAATACAAATAAAAAAAGTTGGCTTTTTTAATGACAAATATGTTAAGTCAACCATTATGGTTGACTCGTTTTATTGAAAATATATTGGTTCTTGAATTCCAACTCACAAGAATTTATTGTTGGCTCATTTTCTGATAAGGCCCAATTTAAACCCCAAATTTCCTCTAATCTAGAGTTTCATCCATAACTCTTTCGTTTCTCAACCATTTTGAAAAAAAATTGTATGGTGCACTAAATAACACTAACCTATACATGCTATAAAAACCCCATTTCCAAATAATTGCATTAAGACATTCAAACGCTGCACCCACAATTGACATACCGTTTTCGAGGTTTGATCACTTAGATAATTAAAAAAAAAAAAAAAAATGGAAAATAGTCCTGCACTAGTACTATTTGTTCTCTATATGTATACCAATTTTCATAAGTTTATTCTATCATTTAGTCACTCAAAGACTGCACCCACAAAAACATATACCTTATAATTTGACCCAAAAATTTAAAAAATGTTCGTTAAAAAATATCTAATTTTAGATTGTTAAGAACATTTTGAATGGAAACAAATTATATATTTGGAAACTCCATTCAATTTCCTACATTTCTTTTTTTTTACTCATTGCAAGATTCATTGTGTAAGTGTCTCAAAATATCTGTCTACGTTGATGGATGCTTGTTTTTTCAGTTTTCTATTGCATCTAACGTGTCAAAAGAGACCCTCATTAGCTTGCACACACCCTAAGGAGCTTGAAGATCATATAGAGTGATGAATATATTAACCTTTGCTACAAGGTTGAAGATGGAAACCTATAGAATACAAAAAGCTCACAGATGGGTGCAAGAGGAACTTTTCAACAAAGTTCAAGGTAAAGGACCTTGGTATCTAGTAACCTAAGATGGATACATAGAAGATTAGTAGTAGAGGATGCTAACTGTCACTCTAGTACAGAATATTTTGATACATAGAGTACAAAATGTATAGGGAGGATGATGCTCCACTTCAATGGGAGTGACTATAGAAGATCTCTGAGTTAGACATGGTACGATAGGATGCACAACTTCCTGATGGACTAAGGCTTTACCAAGAGTAAAGTGGGTTCCAACCTTCAAGGTTGAATGCAGAAGACTGGGATATCTCGATGACCTGACATAATGAACTCACTGTAAATGAAAAGAGGAAGTGCCGAGGACATAAAGAGTACCTCATGATGTTTGGGATCGGGTATGATCTCATGAATAGGCTGAGTACATTGCATCATGTTCAACATGTAGTGAAGCAATGCGGCCACACCCATTGATACCTACCTAAAGTTGTTATCTAATGAATCATCATAGTTAGTGGATGTGACTCAATATAGATAGATTATTGGGCCGTTGATGTATCGAATGAATATGAGGCCATATATATGCTTTGTTGTGAACACCCTAAGTCAGTATCTAGTTAAGCCTAGATGTGTTCATCTAATAGCTGCAAAGCATGTGATGAGGTACCTGAAAGGTACACCATACTTTGGACTATACTATGATGGAGATCATGACTACATATTGTATGGTTATACAGATTTAGATTGGGTAGGAAGTGCCTCAGACAGGAAGACCACCTCAAGTGGATGTTATTGTCTGGGATTCGCCATGATCTCATGGTTTAGCATGAAGTAGTCCAGTATTGCTCTCAGGACGACTGAAGCAGAGTATATAGTAGCTTGTTCCACTAGTTGTGAAGCCACATGGCTTGTAAAGTTGATATCAGGTCTATTTGATTTGAAGTTGGACACCACAGTGATTCTATGTGACAACAAGAGTTGTATAAAGATGATAGAGAATCCTGTGTTCCATCATAAATCAAAGAACATAGAAATCCGATATTTTTACATAAGGAATATGGTACAAAAGGGAGCTATAAAATGCCTGTATGTGAGTACCAATGAGCAAGTTGTTGATGTATTGACCAAACCTCTGTCTCGAGTAAAGTTTCAATATTTCTGTGACAAGCTTGTTGTATTCCGAAAATATTTTCCTCATAGGGAGGAACAATGATGATGATGCCGAAGACTTTCCTCTTAGGGAGGAACAATGATGATGATGTTACAAACTTTCCCCGTAAGGAGGAATAGTGTTTATATGGACCCTCCTTGGAAAGGGGAAGCAGGTTGATGATATGGAACCTCCATGGAAAGGGGGAGTGATGATGAGACTATCACTGTGAATGAGATGGAAGTGATGCACCAGTATAGAAAAGGCCAAGTGCGCCCGCAGATGCTGATGAGGTCTGACATTTACTTGTGGACGAAAGTATCCTCTCTTGAGGATGGTCTTGCGGACAAGAACAATCTACTATTGAGAGTGGTCCCAACCCTTACCGGCTGAGGATGGTCCTGCATATGATACTCTCTTATGGAGAGTGATCCTACATTCACTTATAGGATGGTGCCATAGACAAGAACACTCTCTTGAGAGTGGTCTTAGAACTAACAAGCTAAGGATGGTCTACGGTGAGTCCTGCATTCATTTGCAGACGATGTGGTCCTGCATTCATTTGCAGATGATACTCTCTTCTGGATAGTGATCCTACTTTCACTTGTAGGATGGTGCCATAGATAAGAACACTCTATTGAGAGTGGTCCTAGAAATAACATGCTAAGGATGGTCTACGATGAGTTTTGCATTCATTTGTGGACAAAATATGCATTCATTTGCAGACGATACTCTCTTCTAGAGAGTGATCCTACATTCACTTGTAGGATGGCACCGTAGAAAAGAACACTCTCTTGAGAGTGGTCCTAGCACTAATAGGCTAAGGATGGTCTATGATGAGTTCTGCATTCATTTGCGGACAATGTGGTCTTCCATTCATTTGCGGACGATATCTGTATTCATTTGCAAATGATGTGGTCCTGCATTCATTTGCGGATGAGATTTGCATTCATTTACAGACAATGTGGTCTTACATTCATTTGTGGATGAGATCTGCATTCATTTGTAGAAGATATGGTCCTCCATTCATTTGCAGATGATCCAACCGATCAATGATGTGGACTGATGAAAGTAGGCTGATGAGGATTGCATCATCCTTGGACTTATGCCCAAAAGTGATAAGGATTGATCATCCCACAAAGAGATCATGTGTGCTGTAGGTAATGATGATTTTGATGATGTTATTGATCAACAAATCAAGCATAGATGCAAACGATGAAAGTATTGATTAAAGGATCAAGTGATCGAGTGCTGCAAAGGATCGAGTGATCGAGTGATGCAAAGGATCAAGTGATCGAGTGCTATAAGAAGATGGAGATCAAAGTGTTTCTTCAAAGGATCAAGTGATTGAGTGCTGTAAGAAGATGAAGATCAAAGTGTTGCTGCAAAGGATCAAGTGATCTAGTGTTGCAAGAAGATGAAGATCAAAGTGTTGTTGCAAAGGATCAAGTGATCGAGTGCTGCAAGAAGATGAAGATCAAAGTGTTGCTGCAAAGGATCAAGTGATCTAGTGTTGCAAGAAGATGAAGATCAAAGTGTTGTTGCAAAGGATCAAGTGATCAAGTGCTGCAAGAAGATGAAGATCAATGTGTTGCTACAAAGGATCAAGAGATCGAAGTGCTGGAAGAAGAAGATCAAAGTGTTGCTACAAAGGATCAAGTGATCGAGTGCCGCAGAAGATAAAATATGAAGACTTGGTGCTATAGAAGATGATGTTCTGGTACCGAAGAAGTTCCAGTAACTGTTCCAGTTACTGATGATTGTTAAAAAATTCCTATGACGTATAGATATATCACCTTGATGATGTGCAGATGATCTCTCTCCGTGCTCTTATAGTTGATGATGTTGTTGTCATTAGAATACCCTTCTCGTTAAGGGGGATTGCTAAAATATTGTAAATTCGAAGAATATTCTAAATGTATTTGACTAATGTAACCCATGGGAGATGTTTTATTTCTTTGTCGGGATGTTACTATTGTATTTGGTCATCATAGAGTCATGAGGTATAACCTCCATTGTAAGTCAGGTCAATAGTACCCTCTTGAATATAATATAATACTGTTTTGTGTCTTCCTAGGTGAATTCAGCCCAATAAGTTTGTTGGGGCCGACTTGTTAGGGTAAAATTCAAGTGACTGAAAGAGTATAAATAGAGGAGTTGTGTTCCTCATTAGAACATACAGGGGAGAGAGGGAGAGAGAGAGAGAGAGAGAGAGAGAGAGAGAGAGAGCACCTATTTGGGGCATTGTCTTTGTACTTTTGATACATCTATTTAGAGGAATTTTTGCTGGGTTTTCTTCACCATAAGGGTTTCCAAGGATAAATCTCTGTGTTCTTTTGTGTGGTTGTGCTTGTATATCTTTCAATGATCCTTTTGCATATGGTTATGATGTTATGGTGCTAAATGTTATTATATCTGTATAACCATTAAAACTTAACACCCACTTGTAAACGAACTATTGACCTCTTAATTTGAATCCTTTAATGCACTAAATGCACACATATGTAAGAAGAACATGGGTATGATGTATATTGTTACCTTATGCCACTAAATTTTTACTCATTGAAAGAAGATTCATTTGCTTCCACATTAATGATTAAGTTTTATATCGTTGAGGAATCATGTATTGTTTATTTGGAAATATATTGTATTTGTTTCAACCCATCTGTAACCATGGAAAATGATACATTGGTGAAAATTGTCACGGGGGCCTGTTGACTCAGTATCCATTCCTGGGGCTCACCCATGGCCCCTTGACTAATTATGGGTTAATATCTTCTAATGAAAAAAAAACCATGGAAAATGATTCCATACAAATCCTTTGTTGTTAGCAAACTACCTCCATTCCCATATCCATACCTTCCCAGCCTTTATATTATAAGCTTAAATACTTAGTATAACACCACACTTAGTCTCTTTGTTCTTTGAAAGTTCGTTTTAGTTGAAATTTTAATTTCATACTAATATTGGGGAGATATCTATATAAATCTAATTTCATTTCTAAATGGAATCATTTCATTTTGAGATTATATATGTCTAAAACAATAGCCATGGGTCAATGCAAGAAATTCTGGACAAAACAACACTTAAGGTTGTTACTTAGGATATTTTACATATAAATCCAATACATTCTAAAAACTTGTTTCTATTGGATATAAACCTATGAATATATGTCATTCTAAATTTTGAATTATTTCAATTTGATATCATACAAAGAAATTATTATCAAAATAGCGTGGGTGTTCTAAGCTATTTATCACTCGACATGTTTAAAAATGAAATCTACCTAATAAATTCTCTTATGATACATGTTTTATATGCATTGTTCGTAATCATTTTTTGAAATTTATTGGAAAAATAAAAACATTAAATATTTCTTCTATAATCTCACCTTAACATTATGTAAATCATTACCTAAAGATCATCAATGTCAACTTAGCAAAGGGTTTCTAGGGTAAAATTTCTTGTGCACTTATGCATGCTTTTTGTGTTTGTTTGTTTTGTCTTTTTCACTTTGTTTGGTTTTAATGAATAGATTTTTTCCAATCAACAAACCATTGATTTAAAGAAGGAGAACATTATTTTGTCTCAAATTATTGAATAAGGAAATCTATCCTCCATTAGAGGATAAAGAAAAAGACATGATTATTTGGTTTTCCTCTTCGAGGGTGGTAGTTGTACATGAAGCCCCTCTAGGGAGAATGGAGAAACTTCATGAAACCAACACATTATATTTTGATAAGGAATTGGTTCCCTAAATGAATCATGAACTCCCATATTCTGAACTACAGTTAGTTATTTTGGACCATCCTGCATGGGGGAGGCATGAGGTTTTAAAAAAGAAAGGGAGAAATGACAAGATTGGGGATTAGGTTTTAAAGGGCCAAAAATGTTTTATACATTAATAATGGAATTCTAATCTTATAAGTGCAGTATACACATGAGAAGTTTCATGTTCATTCAATTTTTGAATAGAAATGACATTGTTTTCAAGAAAAAAGAATGCTTCGAAGTAAACTAAAAAAAATGTTAAAACATCATTCTAGAAAAACCACCTCCTGTCGAAACTAGAGCAAGTTTGGAAATGATACGAAATTCATGAACTAAATTGAGTTCAAGTTTACTTGCACACGACTCAACTGTAACAAAGACCTTACTAATACCTAATAACAATATTCCCCTCATAGATATTGCCTAAGCTATCTTAAGTCAAACACCAAATTGGCGTATGAAACCCTTTTATTTGTGAGACAAGAGACCTTATCTACACAACAATTTAGCGGCTAGAGTCTATAAAAGTATACATATTCTAACCCCTTCAAGATTCAAACTTGTGACCTCTTAAAAAAAATACATATTCTCAACCATTAAACCTACTTATAAAAAAACACATATTCTTAAACTTTAAAATTATTATTATTTTAATTAAAAAAATATAACACATAGGCTAAGTTCACATCTCAACAAAACAAACCAACCTTCATTGTCGAAAGCGCCTCGCAAGCGCCTCGCAATATAATTACACGTCACATTGCCTAATATTCAGTGCACATCTACCGACCTTCATGATCCAAAGCGCGTCGCAATATAGCTAATATTTGGAAGTTGCTAATTTTGTAAAGCATTTTTAATTTATTCCATTTTTAACGTTAATGTTCTATGAGAACTAGCTTTATAGCTTTTATTTTATTTTCAAGGTTCCCAAACCAATAAAAATGGCGATCAAACTGTAGGGCATAACTCTGGATTGGATTATATTTCAGCCAAAACGATGACAGTCAATTGGTTTATGTAAACTGCATATGACAATCAATTCAGAAACACTAGCAACCTTTATAATCCAGGAGAAGCCTTTATAACAAGAAATGCTATTACCAGTGAGCCAGATAACCTACAACGCAACGCAGAAAACTGAACATGACAACCCACATTATCAATCCTTCAAGAAAATTCTCTGTAAAACTCAACAGCTGTGCAGAGGACTTGAAAACTCTGTGTAAGCAAGGCCGATTGAAAGAGGCGCTGCGCATTCTGCAAGTTACGGACGGAACCCTAAACTCTTCTGTGTACGTCTCTCTCTTGCAGGGATGCATGAAGAAAAAAGCCTTATCAGAAGGCAGATTAATCCACACCCACATGAACGAAAATGGGTTCATGCACAACATATTTCTACGGAACATGCTCGTCAAAATGTATTCAAGCTGCGGAAGCCTCATGGACGCTCGCACAGTTTTCGATCAGATGCCTGTGAGAGATGTATTTTCATATGCTGTGATGATTGCGGCCTGGGCTAGACATGGTGATGGGCAGGAAGCCTTGACACTGTTTAATCAAATGAAAAAAACGGGAATTAAACCCAATCATTTCATCTTTGCCAGCGTTCTTCCGGCCTGTGCTAACATGGCGTCTCTGGAACAGGGCATGGAGATCCATGAAGAGATAATTAGGCAGGGTTTTCACTCTGACGTGTTTGTGCAGAGCGGGCTCGTTGATATGTATGCCAAATGTGGAAGTGTAGAGAATGCACGCCAAGTGTTTGACGAAATGTCTCAACGAGATGTGGTGGCCTGGACAGCTATGATTACTGGATACACTCAGAATGGCCAGGGAATGGAGGCTCTTAGGCTGTTTCGGCAAATGAAGACAGATGGTGAGAAACCCAACTTGTTGACATTTACTGGTATTCTCCCCGCGTGCGCGAATTTGGCTGCCCTGGAGCTTGGGATGGAGATTCACGATGAGATTGTGAGCAGTGGGTTTGGGTTTGATGTATTGGTGGAGAGTGCCCTCGTGGATATGTATGCAAAATGTGGGAGTATAAAGAAGGCGCGCGATCTGTTTGACAAAATGCCGCAACGAAATGCGGTTTCATGGACATCTATGATTGCAGGATATGCAATGCATGGCTGTAGTGAGGAGGCCCTCTGGTTGTTTGAGCAGATGCAACATTCTGGTGTAAGGCCGGATCATGTGACCTTAGTTTGCGTCTTGTCTGCGTGCTGCCATGCAGGCCTGGTCGACAAGGGCAGGGAGTATTTTGATTGTATTAGTAAGTATTATCGCATCACACCTACAATGGAGCACTATGGCTGCATGGTTGACCTCTTAGGGCGCGCTGGATGCTTGGATGAGGCATGGGACTTCATAAAAAATATGCCAATAGAACCAGATGCTAGTGTTTGGGTGAGTTTGCTTGGTGCCTGTAGGATTCATAACAATGTAGAACTAGCAGAAAGTGCAGCAGAACACATTTTTGAGCTAGACCCTGAAAATTCTGGACCTTATGTGCTGCTGTCAAACGTTTATGCTGCAGCTGGCAAATGGGATGGTATTGAAAAGGTGCGGAATATGATGAGAGAGAGGGGTGTTAAAAAAACACCCGGGTGCAGCTGGGTTGAGGTCAATAAGCAGGTTCATGTTTTCCTCTCAGGAGACAGGTCGCATCCACAGATGCTGGAGATTTACGAAAAGTTGGATAGATTGTCCAGGGAGATGAATGCAGCAGGTTATGTACCTGACACGAGATTTGTACTGAACGATGTGGAGGAGGAGCAGAAGGAACAATTTCTTTGCCACCACAGTGAGAAGCTGGCAATTGCATTTGGGCTTATCAACACATCCTGTGGGACAACTATTCGGGTAATTAAGAACCTTCGAATGTGTGGTGATTGCCACTCTGCCGTCAAGTTCATCTCAAAAATCACTTTAAGAAAGATTGTTGTGAGGGATGCCAACCGCTTCCATCATTTCAAACAGGGGCAGTGTTCTTGTGGCGATTATTGGTGATTGTAACTGTAATCATACAAAGGGGTTGCTATTCTAGGAAGGAACTTGACCTTCTGCTCGGAGATGTAGCGTGTATATGGTTTTCGCCTGGATTCAGAATCATTGTGTAATAGATCATGCTAAATCTATTATTTGGTAAATTTTATGGGAGGATTGCATGGAAATCACATAGACAAGTTCCGATTTTTAGAATGCCAGGCAATCAACTTCTACCAGTTACATTGTCCCTGGTAACTTCTTTATTTGAAATTGAGTTCATAATGAATTACAGGGATTGATTGGATCGGGTTGGCCTGAAATATAGATATCTGACCATGATTTTTGGCTTGAAAATCTGATGCTTTGAAATGCAATTGGCTTGCGGGCTATATTTCAAAGCTTGCATGGAGAGAAGCAAATATTAATAAGGAAATGCGACCGGTCCCTGCTTACGTTAATTGAAACAAATGCATAAATGCCTAATTGTGATGCTAGGCTATGTTCTCTAAAATGTATGCATTGACAGGGCATATATCAGAAATGAATGCATTGAAATTCAGTAAAAGGTATAGAGTAAAAAGCATTGCTGCTGCTGAATTAATCATTTCAGGAACACCTCTCTAACTGTGAGACATGGAGACTTGTGTTTACTGTACAACTGACAAAATGCGCCATAAATGGCTGTTCTGTTGAATACCATCCACCTTTAGAAAAAACAATATCTGGCACTGTGTCTAGAAAATCGAAATGGAGCTGTGTTACTAACAATGTTGTTAGGCTGCTAGCATTTTCTATTCTGCTTAAGTTTTGCATGCACCATTCATAATTGAAAGACAAATCTCAAGAAATGCACCATTCAGTATTGAAAGACAGATCTCATAAAACTCCACTTGAAGGGGCTTTTATACTAGTAAGAATTATATGCAGAGGCTTCTACAAGCTTAAGTGTGACGGACCCTCAAAGTATGGAAGGGCAAGAAGGTTGGGTAGGTGGGGCGTGGGCGGTGGTGGGGAAGGAACAATTTATTTGCAGCCATACAAAATTGGTATTTCTAGTTTTTATTTTTGATTTGTCATTACTCTTGAGAAATGTATCCAATTTCTAGTGGTGGTACTGAAGCTTTGTTTAAACAGAGACCGGAAGAAAATCTTCTGTTGTAGCAAGGTGTTGGATAACGAACTTCATCTACAGTAAAATAATGTAAAAGAGTTTCAAGCCTTTAGAAATAGGATCAATGTTTATGGGGTGGAGAATTTTCTGTCCTCTCAACAGAGATTACAAATTAAAGGACAAGGTTCGAATGCGATCACTTCCATTCATAATGATTGCATGCCGAAGACATAATTACCAAGGCTGAATTCGAGTATGATGCAGTATGAGACATAAAAATTTGGGAGTATACATCTCACCGATACAAAAGAAAATATAAAAATTTGGGAGTATACGTCTCACCGATACAAAAGAAAATATGCATTTTTATTAGAAAAGTCAAAGAATAGTAACTATTGTATCCCTTCGAAAGGGATAGCAATTGTGTTTTCCTTCTTTAATACTTCAGTTTTAAACCTATGAAACCAGACACGTCCAAAAGGGGCTGCGTGTCCCGTGTCCGACATGTCTCTGCAGCGTGTCCTGTGTTTGCACACGCGTGTCCGAGGACTGTCAGTGCGTGTCTCAAAAACAGGACACATTTTGCACTAAAAAAATGCCCAGAAATGCTTTAAATCAAAATTTTCACTTCCTGCTAATCATTTGCAATTGTGGAGAGGGCTCTAAAGTGTGTTTGTTGTGCAGATGAATTAGATTTGAAGGATTTAAATGTGTAATTACTAATGTTAAATGTGCATTGATTTAGATTTCTATTGAATATGTAAAAATTTGGATCTATATGTCTATATTTTTAATATATATATATAATGTGTCCTACGTGTCCTGATTTTGGGGGTCACTGTGTCCGTGTTGGACACTCGAATCCCCGTGTCCCCGTGTCAGGTGACTTAGTTTTAAACACAATAGCACTGGTGGCTGAACTCATTTACAGAGTAGCTTCACCTTCATCTGCTCTGAAAGTTTGAATTCTCACGACATCAAACCCAAATGGAAACACTTTTGAGAAAGGTTAATCACAACCTCTGCAATTCACTACAATCCATTCTCCATCCTTTCACCACACTTGCAGCCCTCCAAGCTCGTTCTGAGCAAACACAGTGAGAGCTCCCATGTCTTTGTGCAGAATCAGCCTGAGAGCCAGCTCCGGCAAATGGCATGGTGGCTATGATTCAACCTCAGAAAAAAAGTGTGGTACTCAAAGTTGGAATTGAAATACCCAGCCAGAAACCCCAAGCTCTGAGATATGAGTTCCAGCACTAAGCACTCTGAAAAACAACTTACCCACAGACTTTGCATATTTCTCACAGGCATCCTTGTATCATCAATTCATTTCACGCTCTTCATGTACGGGCGGGGGTAGCAACAGGATTGGCCTGGTTTTTCGTTGGCTTGAAATGTTTTCTGACTGAGCTGAATCTCATTCAAACAGAATTATTTTGAAATTTCGATTTTTTTGGTACAAATTGACTGAACTTGGTGACTATGGTTGAAGAGGATCTGCAGCTTTGGTACATGAAGGAAATATAGATGCTTTGATGACATGGTTAGTATTATTGTCTATTTAGAGAGGTTCTTTTGTTTTGTTTTTTCATGTCCTGAAAGTTATTTTAGGATTATCCTCTATTTAGGATTATTCTCGACTGAACTTGGTGACTATGGTTGAAGATGAGATGCAGCTTTGGTACATGAAGGAAATATAGATACTTTGATAACATAGTTAGGATTATTCTCTATTTAGAGAGGTTTTTTTGTTTTTGTTTTTTATGTCTTGAAAGTTATTTTAGGATTATTCTCTATTTAAGATTATTCTCGACTGAACTTGGTGACCATGGTTGAAGATGAGATGCAGCTTTGGTACATGACGGAAATAAAGATACTTTGATGACATGGTTAGGATTATTCTCTATTTAGAGAGGTTTTTTTGTTTTGTTTTTTTCGTGTCCTGAAGGTTATTTTTTGCTAGGCAGTTTTCTCTACTAAAGTCTAGTTCTATAATTAACTGAAGATCTTTTATGTCTTTACTCTGTAATTCTATACAAATATTATCTCTTTCTCTTTATATTTGTGGAAATATATTTATATTGATCGTTAATACCATACTTCGTGTTTGAGATTCAATTCTCTTTTCTTCTTGTGAGATATCTCTGTAGTCTTCCCAAATGCTGAGACAGAGATAGGAATTAGTTTATTTTTGGGCATTGTGATGCAAAGGGGTGACCTCAGACACCTTGCAGAATTCAAATTCAAATCACAAATGCCAACAAGAGAGCACAACAGGCTCTGAAACCTATAGAGACAATAGTTCTGAAGTGCAACAACTAAAACATTCACACACAGATTTAAACACAGACAAAGGGGCAATTCTTGTATTAAAATTGGTTCAACTGGATTTTCATTTATCTTCATACATTTTAGAAAAGGTATTTACAGTGCCTTTATGGGCATCAGCTACAAATTCATTGAATCTCAAAATTATGCAATCTCCTCCAAAGGCCTCAATGGGCATTCAGAAATTGTAAATTTGACTGGCTTCTCAGACCTACTTTTTCATCCACTAAATCTATGCCTGGTCTTAGTCTTAGCTAGGCTTACATACACTGGAATTTTTCACAAAACCAAAGACAGTTTTGTTCGTTTTTCCCAGATTTCAATTTATGGTTTCTGTGCTCAACAAGTTTATTCTTAAATTAAATGCACAGAATTAAAAAAATGGCTTCTAATTTTCAACTTGCAAACTAAAACACTGAAATTTAACAACAGCACACCATAGAAAATGAACAGACATTTTTTGGCAATGCCCCTGGAAAAACTCCGGAGGGAAAACCGGTTCAAGGGAGATTTTTATTTAGTGAGCCCATATAAATTTTTCTTGGATATTCATGCCCAGTCCTCTAAATTCGTGCCTAGCCTGTATGGCCTATACGGATAGCCTCCAATAGTCCGCTCCTCCATTTTTGTGCCCAGAAAATCACACAGTTAAACACCTCGAAAATTGTGTCACCTCCTCAGCTATATGATATCGATTTTTGTGCCACTGTTCTATTGTATAAACCTCCTCGAATTTTGTGCCTCTGCTCAACTATATGGACCTCGTCAAAATTTGTGCCAAGAAACAACAATATGGATTCAGTAGTAAATGCTCAGTATGGCCCAGTAAGCAATGTCACAATGCATTGGGATTCATGCTCAGTCTCTTTGGGAAATGTGCCCTGTCTTCTCTTTGAGCTGCTCTCTTCTGCTTTTCTCTAGCTCTCAGCTCTCTCTCTCTCTTCTTGTGTCTAATGTGCACCCCTAGAGCTCCTTTTGTCCATTTTTTAATGAGAGGTGACCCTTGACTCTTCAACTTTCTACATGGTTGGTCAAGATTAGATGCTGAGATCTCAAGATCAATGGTTGAGATAAATTGCACTTTTTACAATTTAATCTCATGTTCTCTCATAACAGCAGAAAAGTCTCTTTAACTTTATAAAATAAAGTTAATGTCTAGGAAAATCACTTTGTGGTCACTTCCACAAGCCTAGACACCAAGCTTGTAGAAGACCATCCGAGCTATAAAACTCAACACTCCCTCTTAGTGAGGAAGGTGTTCTGTGCTACCTCCAACTTATCTTTGAGCTTGACAAATTTTCCTTTCAACGAAGCGTTTGTGAGTATGTCCTCCACTTGCTCATCTGCAGATAGATACTGAAGCTGCACTGCCCCTCTTTGAATGTAGCACTGGATGAAGTGATATGTGATCTCAATGTGTTTCGACCGGTCATGAAACATTGGATTCTTCAAGAGTTTGCTGGAACTCTGATTGTCACAGTGAATCATCGTCGGAAGCAAATCTTGACTAAATAACCCAACAAGTAGCTTGCAAAGGCATATGGTCTCACAACTCGCCAATCTGGAACCCATATACTTTGCCTCGGCACAACTCAATGCAATTGACTTCTGCTTGCTCCTGCAATTGACACTCGTAGGTGTTGTTTCTATTAACAGCACTACCTGCCCAGTATGTGTCACTAAAACCAACCAGTCTGACTCCATCCCCTTGAACTTAGCTCAACCCAAAATCTACAGTGCAATTCAAGTAACAAAGAACCTATTTTGCTGCAGTCCAGTGCACTCTCCTAGGCTCAATCATAAACTGACTAAGAGTGTTGAAAACAAAACAAATATTTGTCCTGGTGTTGACCAGATACATCAAGGGCCCAATCAGTTGACGATACAAAGTGGGATCAACCAACTCTGACTCAGAAGCATCAAGCTTCTTCAAGATGGTTGCCATGGGTGTTGACATAGGCCTACAATCCGCCACTTGAATCGCTCCAAGATCTCAACTACATACTTCTCTTGTCCAAGAAAATATGACCGAGCTTTGCCACACCTCCATCCCCAAATAGTAATGCATAAGTCTAATAATTTTCTCGAACTCAGTTGCTAGATCCCTCTTGCAATCTTTGATGAGCTTCTCTAACCCTATAAGAAAGAGATCATCCATATAAAGGATAAGACTAAGAGGATCTTCACCAACCAAGATGTAGTAGAGGTTTGGATCTGCCTCACTCTTCTCAAAAACCATCTCTAACAAGTAGATGTCATTCCTAACATACCAAGTTTTAGGAGTGTGCTTGAGTTTGTAGAGAGCCTTTTTCAATCTACACACATGAGATTCTCTCCCATGCACCTCAAATCTCAGTGGTTGCTCAATGTACACTTCATCTTTTATGATTCCATTCAGAAATTCAATCTTCACATCCATTTGATGAAGACTCCAACCGATCTCTGCTGCAATGGACATGATGGCCCTAATTGAAGTGTATCTCGCTACTGGTACGAAGGTCTCCTCATAGTCTACTCCCTGTTGCACCTAAAATATCCGTCGTTTCCTGATTGTCCTTCAAAGAGCTTGGTTAGAGATTCCTATGGTGGCTTTTTTCCATCATTGAGCAGACCGACGCTTTTACCCAGTTAGGACAGAGCGCCGTCGGTGCTCTATCATTTTGAGCAAAGAGCGCCAATGCCTTTTGTCTCTACATTAGGCGTTGTCAGTGCTCTTTTCCTTTGAGCAAGAAGCGTCGACGCCTTTTCCCCTTAAGCGAAAAGCGTCGGTGGACTTAAAACAAGAAAACAAAAGATTCTAGAAGCTTCCGTACG
Organism: Pseudotsuga menziesii; assembly: GCA_001517045.1. Classification (NCBI taxonomy): domain Eukaryota; kingdom Viridiplantae; phylum Streptophyta; class Pinopsida; order Pinales; family Pinaceae; genus Pseudotsuga; species Pseudotsuga menziesii. The sequence continues at coordinate 294,031 of LPNX011031519.1, read as the reverse complement.
AAAGCCTCCATGGAGTTGATTCCTATTAGCTAGGGAGAGGTGACATTCACCTTCCTCATCTATAGGGATCATCTCCTATTCATTTCCTAAGTGAATCTCATCTCATTTGGCCTATAAATGAAGCCTTCATGGAGGGAGTGGGGGGAGACCAAAGAAGGCATCCTTATGCTGTTGGACCGAGATCTGGTATAGAGGCAAGTTTGAGTGATTCTATGTGTGAAGAGCTTGTTCTGAGTGAAGAGTATTGTAAGTCCATTGTGGAAGACAAAGCTGACAACATCAAGGCTTTGGTTATAGTTTTACCTTCTTTATTCATTAATACAAAAGTGTTCTTCTTTCCCATACTTGATTTGTGTCAATATCAACTAAATATTACTAGATTCCTTGATCACTAGCATAGATTGTTAATTTATTATGTTGCTCTCATCTTGTTGTTTTGTCTTTTGATATTTCTCAATAGATATTGAAGATGGCATGAAGTATATTGGAACAAGGGAAGAAAGCATTCAGATTTAAGGTATGAGAGTGGTTTCATGTTAATTAAATTAACTATCTAGGGAAACAATATGCTGCTGTGGTTTTTTGTTCTATGCTTGTATCATACAGGGTGGAGGAATAGGTGGTGTCCGCATCGGTTGCAGAATTCCTTGAAACACTCCCTCTACCTATGAGTACCCTCTAGCTACAAACCAAGCTTTGCATTTCTCAATGCTGTCATCTACAACATGCTTGATCTTGTAGAGCCACTTGAAAGTCATCTTTGACTTCCCCTTAGGTCTCAGAACGACCTACAAAACATCATTATTCATGATGGAAGCATACTCTTCCATCATGTCATCTCTTCATGCCTGTCGGCCAATTTCCAACTCAAAAGTGGAAGGCTCCTGCTCATTAATGTTGCTTATCATCGCCACATAATTGTATGATCTCTATGGTGTCCTATTCTCCTTGATAGTCCTCTTGGGACTCTATACATGATCACATGCATCCTTTAGATTCTATTGAAGCCATTTCAACTTCCTCTTCCATGAGAGTATCTCCTTCTCATCTCGACTATCTAAAGACTATGATATTGATGTTTGAGCACTTGTGCCTGGTGTATTTCAATTCCAAGAACCTGTAGTATCCCCTAAATCAATTTTATAGGGATCTTAACTCAAGCAATAGGTTCTAGTCAGAAAATTGGGAACTTGCTGCTAGATTGTAACTAGTTTTGGTTGGATCAATTCCGAAACATAATAAGAACCTTTGCAAACTTGGCACATACTCAGAGAATGGATCAAGTAAAGGAAATTATAGGTTTGCAAAAATATATTAGAGACACACCAATTCAGAAATTAAGGAAATATAGTCACTAGAATGCTTGATCTCAAGAATCCTATGCACAATGTATTGGGACCATTGAGGTTTCAAGCATCAGCGAGGATTATGTCTACTTCCAATCTCCTAGGCACCCCAGTATATGCAAACTAGATCCATGATCTCATCAAGGTTCGAATCTAGACGTTGGGGAGGATTGAAGTTGATTTGAAAGTCAAATAAGCAAGACTAGTTTCCAGGACAATTCAACTAGTTGAGATTCAAGATTTTACAAACATTGGCTAAGGGTATCAATTTCTGGTTTTAATTCTTAGAGTGGTGGGGGATGTGTCAAGGACTTGCAACAACTGATAGATTCAAAATTGGTCTGACAGATTACTTCTAGCATCGCATGCTGCAAAACTTGTCAATTTTACATTGAAAACTAGGCAGGGTGTAAATAACTCAATGAAAACTTAATCAAACTGTCTCAGATTTTCATGAAACTTGCAGAAATACATTATTACATCAATGAAGGCTCAGAGTTCTCGAAATAAATCTCACGGAGGCATTAATGAAGCATCCTCTAACATAATATAACAATATAATGAGAAAATGAGGCTATCCTCACCTAGGAGCTTGAAGATTTGAATTCAAACTTCTGCAACAATTGAAGCAACTTTGGATATGATAGATTAACCTGCAAATAATCTCATTAATGCCTGAAATCCACTAATCGTAGTATCAAAACTTGTATTTTTCAGAGTATTAGAGAGAATAGAAGGAGTGAAAACTAAGATATTTGAACTGGAGGCTTGGTCTTCCTTCTTCTTGGCCTTCGAACATGGTTGGAAACACTTCAGGACTTGCAATAAGCTCAGTGACAATGGTTGAATGCCATCATCCTCTCAATAGCAATGGCACATCTCCCGTATTAGACTAGGGGCACATCTCCCAAGCCATAGAAGCACAATGCTCTCAATTCAATTCACAAACTGTCAAAAGATGTGAAAGTGATGCACTATCCTTATTTTATAGACAAATTTGGCTTCAAAGTCGAATTTTCTGTTCATGTGGTCCACTTTCCTAAACCAATGAACCCTTACGAGTGGATATAAACTTTCTTTGCTTTCCAAGCGTCTCTTTTTGCTTTCTGCCTTTACTGCTTTATCTTGCTTTATTCTTCTTTTTTGCTTTTGGCCTGCTTTATCATACTTTTCCAACTTTCTCCTACTTTTCTGCTTTTAGCCTGCTTTATCCTTCTTTTCTGGTTTTGGCCCGCTCTATCATACCTTTCCTACTTTCTCCTGCTTTTCTGCTTTTAGCCTACTTTATCTTGGTTTTCTTCTTTATACTGCTTTTCTTCTTTCCTTGTTTGTGCCATCTTTTCTTGTTTTATATTGTTTCATTTTTTCTTTTCTGCTTTGGATGCTTTCTTCTTTCTTTCATCTCTTTCAACTTCCTTGCAGTCAAAACTTCTCCTAATGTGCCCCGCATGGCCCATTATCTTTATTATTTTATTTAAGATAAAATTTGTTGATGAAAAATAAGTTTAACTTAAGTGCATTTCAAACATTAGGATAAATATTTACTTCTAACTAATTAATTTCTTAGTTTTCAAAATTTAGTCCCAAGAACTTAGTGGATTTTCCTTCTAAAACCATAGGGACTAAATAGCTAATAGGATGATCCATGTTTCACCAAAATGGGGACATAACAGTCCTCTCCTCCCAAAACTTGCTTGTCCTCAAGAAAGGGAAAATATGAATGATGAAACATTGAGAACTTTTCCATAAACTTTGCAGGCTATTGCATACACCATTTGAACTTCATTTCCTTCATAGATAACTCATTTGGAAATCTTGCATTTGTCATCCTTCACCATCAACTCATGAATGACTTTGCTTTCAAAATAATTCCATGTCTAATTGTGTTGCAAGGTTTGGATTGAGCTTTGAACATGTTGCCCACCTATTTCGACTAGGTGAATCCCTCATGTACATTGAAGAGGTACATTCTGTGCAGTGTGTACCATGGAAAGATCTAAGGATTTTTCACTCTGTGGGGCAATTTGCCCCTTGCTAAACGAAAATGTCTGCTCCCCTGCGTAGGAAAATTCCTCCAAAGTAGTGAACGGGCATTCTAATGGTTGGTCAAGATTAGATGTTGAGATCTCAAGATTAATGGTTGAGATAAATTGCACTTTTCACAATTTAATCTCATGTTCTCTCACAACAGCAGAAAATTCTCTTTAACTTTATAAAATAAAGTTAATGTCTAGGAAAATCACTTTGTGGTCACTTCCACAAGCCTAGACACCAAGCTTTTAGAAGACCATCAAAGCTATAAAACTCAACACTCCCTCTTAGTGAGGAAGGTGTTCTGCGCTACCTCCAACTTATCTCTGAACTTGACAAATTTTCCTTTCAACAAAGCGTTTGTGAGTATGTCCTCCACCTGCTCATCTGTAGATAGATACTGAAGTTGCACTGCCCCTCTCTGAATGTAGCACCAAATGAAGTGATATGTGATCTCAATGTGTTTCGACTGGTCATGAAACACTGGATTCTTCAAGATTTTGCTGCAACTTTGATTGTCATAGTGAATCATTGTCGGAAGCAAATCCTGACTAAATAACCCAACAAGTAGCTTGCAAAGCCATGTGGCCTCACAACTCACCAATCTGGAACGCATATACTTTGCCTCAGCACAACTCAATGCAACTGGCTTTTGCTTGTTGCTGCAACTAACACTCGTAGGTGTTGTTTCTGTTAACCGCACTACCTGCCCAGTCTGTGTCACTAAAACCAACAAGTCTGACTCCATCCCCTTGAACATAGCTCAACCCAAAATCTACAGTGTGATGCAAGTAATGAAGAACATGTTTTACTGCAGTCCAGTGCACTCTCCTAGGCTCAATCATAAACTGACTAAGAGTGTTCAAAACAAAACAAATATTTGTCCTGGTGTTGACCAGATACATCAAGGGCCCAATCAGTTGATGATACAAAATGGAATCAACCAACTTTGACTCAGAAGCATCAAGCTTCTTCAAGTTGGTTGCCATGGGTGTTGACATAGTCCTACAATCCGCCACTTGAATCGCTCCAAGATCTCAACTACATACTTCTCTTGTCCAAGAAAAATATAACCAGGACTTTGCCACACCTCCATCCCCAAATAGTAATGCACCAGTCTGATAATTTTCTCGAACTCAGTTGCTAGATCCCTCTTGCAATATTTGATGAGCTTCTCTAACCCTATAAGAAAGGGATCATCCACATAAAGGATAAGAATGAGTGGATCTTCACCAACCAAGATGTAGTAGAGGTTTGGATCTACCTCTCTCTTCTCAAAAACCATCTCTAACAAGTAGATGTCATTCCTAACATACCAAGCATGCTTGAGTCCATAGAGAGCCTTTTTCAATCTACAAACATGAGATTCTCTCCCATGCACCTCAAATCTCAGTGGTTGCTCAATGTACACTTCGTCTTTTATGATTCCATTCAGAAATTCAATCTTCACATCCATTTGATGAAGACTCCAACCGATCTTTGATGCAATGGACATGATGGCCCTAATTGAAGTGTATCTTGCTACTCCCTGTTGCACCTAAAATATCCGTTGTTTCCTGATTGTCCTTCAGAGACCCTGGTCAAAGATTCCTATGGTGGCTTTTTTCCATCCTTGAGCAGACCGATGCTTTTACCTAGTTATGACAGAGCGCCATCGGTGCTCTATCCTTTTGAGCAAAGAGCACCGACACCTTTTATCTCTTGATATTAGGCACCGTTGGTGCTCTTTTCCTTCGAGAAAGAAGCGTCAATGCCTTTTCCCCTTAAGCAAAAGTGTCGGTGGACTTAAAACAAGAAAACAAAAGATTCTATAAGCTTCCATACGAAAGCCTCCATGGAGTTGATTCCTATTAGCTAGGGAGAGGTGACATTCACCTTCCTCACCTATAGGGATCATCTCCTATTCATTTCCTAAGTGAATCTCATCTCATTTGGCCTATAAATGAAGCCTTCATGGAGGGAGTGGGGGGAGACCAAAGAAAGCATCCTTATGGTGTTGGACTGAGATCTAGTATAGAGGCAAGTTTGAGTGATTCTATTTGTGAAGAGCTTGTTGTGAGTGAAGAGTATTGTAAGTCCACTGTGGAAGACAAAGATGACAACATCAAGGCTTTGGTTATAGTTTTACTTTCTTTATTCATTAATACAAAAGTGTTCCCCTTTCCCATACTTGATTTGTGTCAATATCAACTAAATATTGCTAGATTCCTTGATCACTAGCATAGATTGTTAATTTATCATGTTGCTCTCATCTTGTTGTTTTGTGTTTTAATCTTTCTCGACAGATATTGAAGATTGCATGAAGTATATTGGAACAAGAGAAGAAAGCATTCAGATTTAAGGTATGAGAGTGGTTTCATGTTAATTAAATTAACTATCCACATAAAATATGTGTTGTTGTGGTTTTTTGTTCTATGCTTGTATCATATAAGGGTGGAGGAACAAGCGGTGTCTGCACCGGTTGCAGAATTCCTTGAAACACTCCCTATACCTATGAGCACCCTCTAGACACAAACCAAGCTTTGCATTTATCAATGTTGTCATCTACAACATGCTTGATCTTGTAGAGCCACTTGAAAGTCATCTCTGACTTCCCCTCAGGTCTCAGAACAACCTACAAAACATCATTATTCATGATGGAAGCATACTCTTCCATCATGTCATCTCTTCATCCCTATCGACCAATTGCCTCCTCAAAAGTGGAAGGCTCCTGCTCATGAATGTTGCTTATCATTGACACATAACTATATGATATCTCTGGTGGTCTATTCTCCTTGATAGTCCTATTGGGACTCTATACATGATCGCGTGCATCCTTTAGATTCTGTTGAAGCCATTTCAACTTCCTCTTCCATGAGAGTATCTTCTTCTCATATTGACTATCTAAAGACTATGATATTGATGTTTTAGCACTTGTTCCTGGTGTATTTCAAGTCCAGGAACCTGTAATATCCCCGAAATCAATTTTATAGGGATATTAACCCAAACAACAGGTTCTAGTCAGAAATTTGGGAACTCGCTGCTAGATTGTAACTAGTTTTGACTGGATCAATTCCAAAACATAATAAGAACCTTTGCAAACTGGCACAAACTCAGAGAATGGATCAGGTAAATGAAATTATAGGTCTGCAAAAATATATTAGAGACACAACAATTCAGAAATTAAGGAAATATAGTCACTAGAATGCTGGATCTCAAGGATCCTATGCACAATGTACTGGGACCATTGAGGTTTCGAGCATCAGCAAGGCTTATGTCTACTTCCAAGTTCTTGGGCACCCCATTATATGCAAACTAGATCCATGATCTCATCAAGGTTCGAATCTAGAGGTTTGGGGAGGATTGAAGTTGATTTAAAAGTCAAATAAGCAAGACTAGTTTCCAGGACAATTCAACTAGTTGAGATTCAAGATTTTACAAACATTGGCTAAGGGTATCGATTTTTGGTTTTAATTCTTAGAGTGGTGGGGGATGTGTCAAGGACTTGCAACAACTAATAGATTCAAAACTGGTATTACAAATTGCTTCTAGCATTGCATGCTGCAAAACTAGTCAATTTTACATTGAAAACTGGGAAGGGTGTAAATAAGTCAATGGAAACTTAATCAAACTGTCTCATATTTTCATGAAACTGGCAGAAATACATTATTACATCAATGAAGGCTCAGAGTTTCTAAAATAAATCTCACAAAGGCATTAATGAATCATCCTCTAACATAATATAACAATATAGTGAGAAAATGAGGCTATCCTCACATAGGAACTTGAAGATTTGAATTCAAACTTCTGCAACAAGTGGAGCAACTTTGGATATGATACATTAACCTGCAAATAATCTTATTAATTCCTGAAATCCACTAATTGTAGTATCAAAACTTGTCTTTTTCAGAGTATTAGAGAGAATAGGAGTGAAAACTAAGATATTCGAACTGGAGGCTTGCTCTTCCTTCTTCTTGGCCTTCGAACATGGTTGGAAACACTTCAGGACTTGCATTAAGCTCAGTGACAATGGTTGAATGCCATCATTTTCTCAATAGCAAGGGAACATATCCCATATTAGACTAGGGGCACATCTCCCAAGCCATAGAAGCACAATGCTCTCAATTCAATTCACAAACTGTCAGAAAATGTGAAAGTGATGCACTATGTTAGATTTTTAACATTAAGCTAGAATTATATTAGGATCTTTAACTGAGAGAATGACAAGCACAATGATTAAACACAAGATACAATGAACACCAATTTTTTTCTTCGGGGAAACCATAAATGGAGAAAATCCTGCAACTTCCTCAGAGATAGAATCAACACAAAAAGTAAAACCCCAAAACAATAAGATGATCTCCTGATAGCAGTAGCTTCTTTCTTCCTAGCCCCAGTGGCTTCTTCTTCCTCAACTATGCACTACAACTGAGTGTGAGTGAGTGTGTGATAAATAGAGAGACTCACTCTCTATTTATACTAATTCCCGACTTGACAATAACCAACTAGGGCTGACTTCTCTAGGAGAGTCTAATAACCCTACTGCCCCGTAACTGCATAGACTTTAACCCTTGACCAATAGGAGGGTTACCTACAATGACTTGACATGACTTGTTTACATTATAGTACCTCCCGATAGGAACATCCGAGGCATGACATGACTCAAGTACATTACAGACCCATCTCGGAATAAACATCGGGGTACAATACATAAGAAATACAAGTGAATACATTCCGAAGTTACAATTACATCAACACTCCCTCTTAACTAGGAAGGTATTCTATCGACACAATTTATCAGCACAAGTCTTCTTCTCTGTATCATCTGGATCATCATCGAGTTCTTGTCATCTTCAAGTCGTCTTCATCTTCGGATCTGGATCATCACTCAATCTCGATCATCATTGGAATATCATCACTGGATCTGGATCATCACTCGATCTAGATCATCACTGGAACATCATCACTAGATTTGGATCATCACTCGATTTGGATCATCACTGGAACATCATCACTGGATCTGGATCATCACTCGATCTGGATCATCACTGTTGGAGCATCATCACTGGATCATCACGGGTGTTATCTCATGATTCTTCTCGTCACAGGAAGTTCTATAGAGCCAACCCTTTTTCATGTTGGTTGTAGGCCTAGCCTCCATGTAGGTTTTCTTCAGCGCTTACATCTGACCCTAAGTCAGAATGGCCTGCCCAACACTTACATCTAACCATGAGAGGAACACATCCAACACTATGTCAGAAAGGCATGCCCAACACTCAAATCTGACCATGCAGGAACACATCCCACAACCCTGTCAGAAAGGTCCAACACTTGCATTCACCAACATGATAGGACACACCTACTATCATCTGTGAAAAGGCACATCACTCACATCCACCAGCATGATAGGACACACCTACTATCATCTATGGAAAGGATCAGCACTTACATCCACTAGCATGGTAGGACACACCTACTACCATCTGTGGAAATGCACAACACTTACAATCACCAGCATGGTAGGACACACCTACTACCATCTGTGAAAAGGCACAACACTCACATCCACCAGCATGATAGGACACACCTACTATCATCTGTGGAAAGGCCAGCACTCACATCCAACAACATGATAGGACACACCTACTATCATCTGTGGAAAGGGTCTTCACTTACATCTAATCATGTGGGAACCAATCCCACAGTCACATCAGAATGGCTCTCACTCCTACTAGATTGAGGATTCCTGGTAACTGACAAGTTGCCTCCATTCTCCCAGAAAATGGCAACAACCCTTATATCTAATCAAGTGGGAACAAATCCCTCAATCACATCAGAATGGCCATGCACTCATATTTGATCATGTGAGAACACATCTCACAGTCATATCAGAATGGCCCTCGGTCCCAGATTGAGTTTTCCTGGTAATTTACCAGGTGCCTCCATTCAGAGAATGGCAACAGCCCTTATATCTGATCATGTAGGAACCAATCCTACAGTCATATTAGAATGGCTCAGCACTCATATCTGACATGGAAGGAACCAATCCTCTCACCATGACAGAATGGCTCAACCCTTACATCTGACCATGGAAGGAACCAATCCTCTCACCATGTCAGAATGGCTCACGGACTCATCACTTCCCTTTAGAGGGAACCTCGATCTGGAGAACACTAAGCTTCTCCCTGAAGTATTCAAACTTCACTCTAGCTAATGGCTTTGTCAACACATCAACTATCTGTTTATCCATCGCAACATACTGGAGCTTCACTGCTCCTCTTTGCACCATATCCCTGATATAGTGATACTTGATCTTGATATGCTTCGAATTGTCATGGAACATCGGGTTCTCCGACAACTCCACACAACTCTGGTTTTCACAATATATACAAGTAGCATCGAACTAGAGATCAAATAAATCAGATAGTAGCTTCCTTAGCCATACTGCCTCAAAACTAGCTGAACAAGCTGCGACATACTCTGCTTCAGCTGTACTCAGTGCCACACAGGACCGCTTCCTGCTAAACCAAGAGATCACACCTGATCCCATACTTAAGCAACACCCTAAAGTGCTCTTCCTATCGATGGCACTGCCTGCCCAATCTGAATCAACATAACCCTTTAGGTTAATCTTCTGACTTGCCTCATACTTGAGTCCATAATCAACTGTACCCCTCAGGTACCTCAAAATATGCTTTGCAACAATCAAGTGAACATGTCTCGGATTTGTTAGGAACTAGCTCAAGGTGTTCACAACAAAGCAAATATCTGGTTTCGTGTTCGTCAAGTACATCAAGGACCCAATCATCTGACGATACATCATAGCATCAACTACTTCTGATGAAGCATCACTCAATAGCTTCAGGTTCGATGCCATAGGTGTGGTCATGGCTTTGCATTCCATCATCCCGAATCTCTTCAGGATCTCTACCATATATTTCCCTTGTCCCAAAGAAATTCCATCTTCATTCTGCCACACCTGCATGCCTAGAAAATAATGCATCATACCCAAGTCCTTCATTTCGAACTTGGCAACAAGTTTCCTCTTCGTATCAGAAATCAACCCATCCATACCTGTTACAAATAGATCATCTACATACAGTAGGAGCATCACTGGGTTGCCATCTTCAACCTTGTAGTAAAGGTTGGAATCTGCTTTACTCTTGGTAAAGCCCAAATTGGATAGAAAGCTGTCAATTCTGTCGTACCATGTCTTGGGTGCCTATTTCAAACCGTATAGGGATTTCTTCAATCTACACACATGAGTCTCCCTGTCATGTGTTTCAAAACCGAGTGGCTGCTCCACACACACTTCCTCTTCCACTACACCATTCAAGAAAGAAATCTTGACATCCATTTGGTGTATCTTCCACTTCATCACTGCAGCCAGAGCAAGTACTGATTTGATGGAAGTGTATCTAGATACAGGTGCAAAAGTTTCTTCATAATCTATTTCTTCTTTTTGGGAGAAGCATGAGCCATGAATCTTGCTTTATATTTCTCTATGCTGTCATCTGTAGCATGCTTGATCTTGTAGATAGATTTTGAAGTTACAACCGACTTCCCTTTTGGTCTTGGGACAATATCCCAAACATCATTCTTCATGATCGATTGATATTTTTTGATCATAGCATCCTTCTATTCTTTCCTTTCCGCCAGTTATTCATAGTTGGAAGGTTCTTTATCAATGAAATCACATAGTAATGCTACATATCCGGAGCAGGATTTGGTCCTCTTTCTTTCTCTGTGATTCTCTTCTGGAGCCCCATATCTTTCCGCACCTTGGATAGCTTCTCGTACCTAAGCATGTTTCCTCTTATGAGGATTCTTCTCCTGAGGTGGATCTATAGGTTCTTGAGGTTCTTCAAATTCTCGATCTTCTTCTTGAGTTTCTTTGTTCATGGTTGTATCATGAATTCTGGGTGCTTTTGTTTCTTCAGGTTCTTCAACAGGTTTCTTTCTGGATTTGTTGTAAGTTGAGTCTTTGTCAAATGTCACATCTCTGCTGATGTAGATCTTCTTGAATCCTGGAAAGTATATTCTGTAAGCCTTCAAGCTTTTAGAGTATCCCACAAATATACCCTTCTTTCCTGAAGGATCTAATTTTGTCCTCTTTTCTTTTGGAATGTGTATGTACACTGGACAACCAAATATTCTGAGATGGTTGACTTCTGGTTTCTTTCCGGAAAAGACTTCTTCAGGTGTCTTGTTCTTGAGTATTCTGTGTGGAGTATGGTTCTGTACATATACTGCTGTTCTGACAACTTCTTCCCATAGATGCATGGGAAGATCTTGATCATGAAGCATTGCTCTTGCAGCTTCCATGATAGTTCTATTCTTCCTTTCTGCAACCTCATTCTATTGTGGATTATATGGAGTAGATAACTCCCTCTTAATCCCTGAATCTTTGCACAATGCTTTGAATTCATTTGAAGTGAAATCTCCACCATTATCTGATCGAAAGGTCTTGATATTCTTTTCTGTGTGGTTTTCGATCAAGGTTTTGAATTCCTTGAATTTGCTGAAGACTTCATCTTTGTTCTTCATGAAGTAAATCCATGTCTTCCTAGAAAAGTCATCAATAAAAGAAACATAATATACATACCTACTTAATGAACTTGATGACATTGGACCGCATACATCAGAGTGGATGATTTCCAAGATTCCTTTTGCTTTGCTCTTGCTACTTGGAAATGTCTTCTTTGTGTTCTTTCTTTTCGCACATCCTTTGCAGACTCCATCATGTTTTTCCTGAATTTCCAGAAGACCTTCAACAACTTTGCTTGCAAGTGGTAGTTCTCTGTAATGCACATGTGCAAGCCTTCTATGCCAAAGTTCATTTAGCTCTACTGTGTCATGAACTAAGGCTTGTTCTGGATGGCCCTTCAATTTGTATAGACCTCCTTCTTGTTCCCCAATCACTACTGCATCATTAATAGTCTTTCCCTTTGGCCACATGATAACTTGTCCATCTATAAATGCAACTCTCATGCCTTTTGCATCTAATGCAGATATGGAGAGGAGGTTATTCTTTAGTCTCGGTACAAACAATTCTTCCCTCATTGTCATAGACTTTCCAGAGTCTAGCTTATAGGAGGATTCCCCACTAGCTTTTATTGGATATTGGTAGTCATCCCCAAGTTTCACCTTGTGAGGTGAGTCATGTTCAGATAGTTTCACAAAGGATTCTTTGAATCCTATCATATGTTTGGAAGCACCACTGTCTATAAGCCAATCATTGCTTCCATGTGAGATAGTTCCCATGAGAGCGGAGATCAGCACATATTCTTCATCACTTGAAGAGTCTTCACTTTCATATCTGGTTCTCTTTATGGAAGGTTCATCATCCTCTGTAGCATGAGCATGACGTCTTCTCTTGTTTCCCTTCTTCTTGTGAGAGACATTTTTATTTCTAGGACATTCTCTAGCATAGTGTCCTTTCTCGTCACATGTATAACAACTGATTCTAGACAAATCTTTTCTAGTGTTATTTTTGTGAAAGTGCTTACCTTTGGGGTGATGAGAACTTCCTCTGGTTTTCTTGGAGTGCACCGTGAGAGCTTGATCTTCACTTCCCATCTTTTCTTCTCAAGCTGCTATTCAAGATTCTTCTTGAGAGCATTCTTCCCATAGTTTGCTGAACTTGAATAACTTCTTTCTGGCACAGATTCCTTGAATAAAGGAGTCCCATGATCTAGGGAGACCATTCAAGGTGGTTATTACAATCTCTGCATTCTCCACTTCTTCATCTACTGCTTCCAGCTGTTCCTTGATCTAAGATACTCTTGTAAAGTAAGACTAGATGGTGTCTGCATTTTGGATCTTTACATTCTTCAGTTGGTTTCTTAGAGTCATCTTCCGGTTTATGTTCTTTCCTTCAAACAGTTTGGTTAGGGCATCAAACATAGATTTATGTGTCTTTAGGGAGGACATCTGTGGTATGAGGTGATCTTTGATTGAATCAACAATAATACTCTTTGCCATAACCAACTTCTTCTTGTGTAAGGCCTCAGCCTCATCTCCCTTTGGAACTAGAACCTCCTCATTTATATAGGAGTCCAACTCATTTTCTTCTAGGACCAGGGAGATCCAGGTCAAGATGTTGGATCTGGAATTGGAGTTGAATTTCTGCAGTGCTGGTTCGAGAGTAGATTAGGGTTTGGATTTTCTGGAGTTCTGTCCAACCAAATACTTTGATCTTGATCTCTAAACTTCGATTTTGAGGAGGAGATCAATCCAGGCCTGGGCTCATTGAAAAATTCCCCTTATAAGGAAAGCCCTAATTTCCGACAGTAGTGTCGGGTCCAAAACTGAAAAAGCTCAAAATTGGATTCTGCTTCGACAGAAAGATGCGCCCTAGGGAGGAGAGTTAGTCCAACCTTATTTTTTTGAAAATCTATGGAGAGAGATCCCAAAAGTAGGAAGCCCTAGTTCCCACAACTGCACAGTGTCTTCTTCTCAGGTTAGCTCTGATACCATGTTAGATTTTTAACATTAAGCTAGCATTATATTTGGATCTTTAACTGAGAGAATAACAAGAGACAATGAACACAGTGTTTTTCATCAGGGAAACCATAAATTGAGAAAACCCCGCAACTTCCTCAGAGATAGAATCAGCACCAAAAATAAAACCCCAAAACAGTAAGATGATCTCCCAACAGCAGTGGCCTCTTTCTTCTTAGCCCCAGTGGCTTCTTCTTCCTTAGCTATGCGCTACAACTGAGTGTAAGTGAGTGTGTAATAAATAGAGAGACTCACTCTCTATTTATACTAATTCCCAACTTGACAATAACCAACTAGGGCCGACTTCTCTAGGAGAGTCTAATAACCCTAGTGCCCCGGAACTGCGGGGACTTTAACCCTTGACCAATAGGAGGGTTACCCACAATGATTTGACATGACTTGTTTATATTATAGAACCTCCCGATAGGAACATTCGGGGCATGACATGACTCAAGTACATTACAGACACATACCAGAATAAACATCGGGGTACAATACATAAGAAATACAAGTGAATACATTCCGAAGTTACAATTACATCAACACACTATCCTTATTTTATAGACAAATTTGGCTTCAAGGTCGAATTTTCTGTTCATGTGGTCCACTTTCGTAAATTAATGTGCCCTTACGAGTGGATATAAACTTGCTTTGCTTTCCAAGCGTTTCTTTTTGCTTTCTACCTTTACTGCTTTATCTTGCTTTATTCTGCTTTTGTCCTGCTTTATCATACTTTTCCAACTTTCTCCCGCTTTTCTGTTTTTAGCCTACTTTATCTTTCTTTTCTGGTTTTGGCTCACTCTATCATACCTTTCCTACTTTCTCTTGCTTTTCTGCTTTTAGCCTACTTTATCTTGCTTTTCTTCTTTATACTGCTTTCTTCTTTCCTTGTTTGTGCCATCTTTTCTTGTTTTATATTGCTTCATTTTTTCTTTTCTGCTTTGGATGCTTTCTTCTTTCTTTCATCTCTTTCAACTTCCTTGCAGTCAAAACTTTTTCTAATACGCCCCGCATGGCCCATTATCTTTATTATTTTATTTAAGATAAAAATTATTGATGAAAAATAAGTTTAACTTAAGTGCATTTCAAACATTAGGATAAATATTTACTTTTAACTAATTAATTTCCTAGTTTTCAAAATTTAGTCCCAAGAACTTAATGGATTTTCCTTCTAAATGGCATAGGGACTAAATAGCTAATAGGATGATCCATGTTTCACCAAAATGGGGACATAACCGTCCTGCCCTCCCAAAACTTACTTGTCCTCAAGCAAGGGAAAATATGAATGATGAAACATTGAGAACTTTTCTATAAACTTTGCAGGCTGCTACATACACCATTTGAACTTCATTTCCTTCATAGATAACTCATTTGGAAATCTTGCATTTGTCATCCTTCACCATCAACTCATGAATGAATTTGCTTTCAAAATAATTCCATGTCTAATTGTGTTGCAAGGTTTGGATTGAGCTTTGAACATGTTTCCCACCTATTTCGACTAGGTGGCAACCTCATGTACATTGAAGAGGTACATTCTGTGCAGTTTGTACTATGGAAAGATCTAAGGATTTTTCACTCTATAGGGCGATTTGCCCCTTGGTAAAAAAAATGTCTGCTCCCCTACGCAGGAAAATTAATGTAATTCTATGTACTAGTGTGGGTCATATACTATGGATGCCACACCATGGACCTTATTATTAGGGAAGTCCCTTTCATCTAGTGTTTTTTTCCCTTTCGATTAATCTTGTTCTTTAATGATTTTAATTGGTTGTGTTTTTCACTCAAAACCTCCAAAGTAGTGAATGAACGTTCTAATAATCGAGTCCATGGGATGGCTAAGGTTTCAAGATGTTATTCATGACCATGCTAAACATCTTCTATAGTCTTGCGAAATTTCGTTAGGTTTTATATTTTTATTAAATTTTTCTAATTAATTAACTTCACCATTTGGTGGTTAATTAATTAGGTTTTGATGAAACAATGTAAATTCTTGAACCTTGGAATTTTGTAATATGGGCTATGAATGCAAACGAAAATTCTATGACACCCCCTAAGACATTGGTTCAAGTCCCATGCCATTCTAACAAAGGGTTAGAAAGTTAGACCAATTTTGGTTAAGACAAGGTATTTTTCCTAGGAAATTAATTTAATTTCTTAAAGTGAAAAATTAAATTATTTGATTTTGAAGGAAAAAATAAAATAAGGCCATGGTAATTAAGTTTGGGGGGTGGCTAAGCATAGTCAATTTTTATTTTTAAATAACCCCCCCTCCATGGTCAAAATAAATTTTTGAAAATCTCCTAAGTGGGCCACTCCTCTAAATAAAAGATAAAAATAAAAAAAATAAAAGATAAAAAATAAAAATTTTGAGTCAAAGGAGGCCCCACTTCAACCCTAAAACTACTCCCAAGGTAATCGCCAGTCATAGAAACCCTAGATCTAAGGGTTAAGCTTCATTGTGACATGGATCTATCTTTTTTACCATTGATTTGAAGAGGCACCCTTGCTTATGATTGGGGGATGGCTTGTAAAGTCAACAAACCTAGATCTAAGGGTGGAGAAGAGATAGAGTTTAGATCTATGTTTTGGACCCTTGATTTAGGAGTGGGTTTGGGACATCTTCAACTATAAAAGAAGGTCTCCCCTCCCTCATTAGATTATTGGATTCTCATGCTAAGGTTATGCGGCTGAAATCTTTCTCTCTTCTCTTCTCATATTCTCTCAAGCATTTGGCTCAAGCCTCTTGCTATTATTGTATTGAATCTTGCCCTAGTTGGGATTAATAAAAGAAAGCTTTGGAGAAAAATTCTGTTACTCCATGTAATTCCTGGATCCCATGGTTTATGTAGCACTCCACTTGACATCTTGATCATTTTGAACAAGTTGCCATTCCAAAGGATGCCATGATACCATGGCCATGTTGGAAGCCCATCACTTCCCATACTTATGAAAAATCTTTCCATGTAATTGCACATCAAATACTCATGTGCATATAGGAGGTATCTAATGGATGCAAAATATAACTTTGTTGCTGCTCACATGGTAAGACAATATCAATAAAACCAAAAGAATTAACGTAGAAGGAAAAATATTTTTCACCTTGATGAATCTTCATATTATCTATGTATCCATCCACCAAATCCATTGATGAATAAACACTTTGTCTTGCTGATCTAACTGAGATGTAATCAACCACCTTCTTCAAAGCTAATTTTTCATTCCATATAGGAAACTCATGAGGTCTTTCTTTCGAGGCATGCATGCCAAACTATTCTAGACTAGTGATACAAGCAAGTTTAGTGCATCTTTGATCCTCCATTTTGGTGATATATTTATCTACCAAATCCATGAATAGATAATCACCTTTACTTGTTGATTCAAATGGCATGTCCTCATATATATCTCCCATAGATAATGATTGTTCAATATCCTTCTGAGCCAAGACAAAGACAAGTGCGTTTGTCACATCTCATAGTATGTCTCAACAATCATGAACAAAGAAGGTGGGAGCCTCCCACTCCTCGTGTGGCACCAAGAGAAAGAATCCTTTCACCCAATCTTCATTCCCAATTGATGTGGTTGAAATAGAACTATGGGATGAATAACTGTGAACCAGTCCTTAGCCACTCTCAACCACCAAAGCTAAGGATGCATCAACTCCATCAAGGGATGGTACGACACTAAGGAGTTCTTTTGATTCTTCAGTGGAGAAAGGACCCACTCCATGAGAGAGCTCAGTTTCATTCTGGAAAGTGACATGTGCTAAATGCTTCCCAGTTACTGCATGTGTTAGTTGGTGATTAACTTTTTTAATCTGTAATTTTCCTGAAGGATAAATGTATTTAATCTTTGCTATTCTATAGATAGACGATAAAATCTCCATATGACACAATGAGGAACAAGTGTAATGATAGTTATCTTCCATTGCGTTTTTAATCTACAGTGATACCGTAACCTCCACGGCTTGGTATCCCTACAAAATTATATAAAAAAACATTCATTTACCATGGTGAAATATTATTAAAAATCTGCAAATAGTAAAAAGATATAACATTCCCCTTTCTTGCATGAAGAAGATCATCTCTTTATTCTTGGCGATTTTGTTAAATTCAAGAGACACATTTAGATAATCAGACAATTAATAACAACATTAGAACACCAGCATTTCATGTGGTAAAACCCTAACACGGGGAAACATCCACAGGCAAAGTATTGAAGCTCATTAATAGAGAAAGAGAGATTACAAGACGGTCTCAACCTCACATACAACTCTCTACATTGTGCATCCCAACCATGCACTATATACTTCATGAATTTAGTTACATGATTAAACTATTGCTGGTTATGTCCGTTATGAGAAACTTCCCGTAAACATCCGTAATGAGAAAATTCCCATAAACATATTAGATTACTTGTCATTTAACAATCTCCACCTTGACAACAAAACTTACAAGTACTTTGCACAAGACTATTTATCACCTTTTCTTCAAACCAAGAGAAGCTACACACCAACGTAACTTCTCTAACAATACAGGTTTTGTGAACATATCTGCACTATTTTATTTAGTATGGACCTTTTTCAGATCTACTCCACCTTCACTAATGGCTTGTCTTACAAAATGATTTTTTACATCAATATGTTTAGTCTTACTATGATAAACAGGATTTGTAGCCAAATGAATAGCACTTTGACTGTCACAGAAGACATGCACACTGTTCTGCAACCTTCCAATTTCTCTAAGCATCCCTCTCAGCCAAATTGCCTCTTTGTAAGCATGTGAGGCAGCAATGTATTCAGCCTCTATCGTGGATAAAACAACTGTGTCTTGAAGCTTTGACATCCAACTTATAGCTCCACCTTCAAGAGTAAAGACATAACCTGAAATAGACCTTCTCTTGTCCAAATCACCTGTGAAATTTGAATCAACAAAACCGCACACAGAATCACTATTACTATTAAAGGTGATACAATAGTCACTTGTGCCTCTTAAGTACCGAAGCACCCATTTCACTGCATTTCACTGCATTCCAATGTTCTTTTCCTAGATTTGCCATGTACTTACTAACAACACCTACTGCATGTGAAATATCAGGTCTAGTACACACCATTACATACATCAAACATCCTACTGAATTGGCATATGGTACATGAGACATATAATCCTTTTCTTCAGCACTACTAGGCAATAAACTTGAAGAAAGTTTAAAATGGGAATCCAAAGGAACATTCACAGGATTTTCCTTATTCATTTCAAATCTTTCAAGTATTTTCTCAACATACTTCTCTTGCGAAAAACTGAGCTTACCATTTTTCCTGTCTCTGTGTATCTCAATACCCAAGATTTGTTTTGCAGCTCCAAGATCCTTCATATCAAAATTCCTAGCCCTCTGAGCCTTCAACCTGTTAATCTCGTCCATGCTTTTGCTCGTAATAAGCATATCATCAACATACAATACTAAGATAATGAATATATCATTCAATTTTTTGAAGTATAAACAATGATCATACTCACTCCTAGTATATCCTTGGCTCACCATGAAAGAATCAAACTTCTTGTACCATTGCCTGGGCGACTGTTTCAGACCATACAATGATTTCTTGAGATTGCAAACTAATCTACCTTTATGATGCTGTACAAAACCTTTTGGTTGTTACATATAAATCTCCTCATCTAAATCTCCATGTAAGAAAGTGGTTTTAACATCTAGTTTCTCTAACTCCAAATCAAGTTAATGAAACTAATGCTAACACAACACGGATAGATACAAGCTTAATCACTGGTGAAAAAATCTCATGATAATCTATACCTTCCATCTGAGAGTACCCTTTTGTGACCAATCTAGCTTTGTATCTTTCAACCTTACCATCAACTCTTTTTTTCAATTTGAAGACCCATTTACACCCAACCGTTTTTCTATCTTTGGGGAGTTTAACCAATTCCCATGTCTTGTTTTTCTCCAAAGAATCCATTTCTTCTTTCATTGCCACCTTCGACTTTGCATTTTCAATACAATCAATGGCTTCCTGAAAACAAGAAGGTTCTCCATCATCAGTGAATAAAACAGATGAAACAAAATCAGTATACCTCTTAGGAGGTTTTCTCTCCCTTAATGATCTTCTTGGTGTAGGCTGTGGGGTTTCCACAATTTCTTGAATTTCTTCCTCTTCTATGACTTCTCTCTCCCTAGAAACTTCTTCTTGTTTCTTCTGAAGTCATTAGAAGATTGTTTCTCCAACTGAATTAGTTGTTTTGATATTGCATGTTCCTGTTCCACATCAACTCTTACACTTTCGGATTTAATTAGAGAAGATTCATAAAAAGTTACATCTCTGCTAATGACAATTTTGTGGGCAGTAGGATCCTACAACCTATATCCTTTCATAACATCATCATAACCAACAAAGATGCACTTCTTTGATCTAGGGTCTAACTTAGAATGCTGATTTTTAGGAGTAAGTGCATAAGCTTCACAACCAAAGATTTTCAAATTCGAATAATCACAAAAGTGATTTGTCCATACCTTTTCTGGAATTTTACAATCTATTGCCATTGAAGGTGATCGATTTATAAGATAACAAGTAGTAGAAACTGCTTCTTCCCACAACTCTTGCCCCAAATTCGCATTACTGAGCATGCTCCTTGCTCTTTCTAGAAGAGTCCTGTTCATGCGTTCTGCAACGCCATTTTGTTGAGTAGTGTATATATTTGTTTTGTGTTTGACGATCCCTTTATCTTTACAATATTTTTCAAACTTTAAAGAAGTAAATTCACCTCCATTATCTGTCCTTAAACACTTGATTGTCCTACTAGTTCTTTTTGAACCATCACTTTAAATTGTTTAAATGTATTAAACACATCAGCTTTTCTTTTAAGGACAGAGACCCAAACATTTCTAGAAAAGTCATCTACAAATAATACATAATATTTTGCTCCCCCATATGAAATGGTAGGAGATGGACCCCATACATCAGAATGGACATAGTCAAGTACACCTTTACTTACATGACTACCTGCTTTAAGCTTTTGTCTACATTCCATATATACAATGTTTACAAAACATAAAATTCAGATTTTTCAAGTTTGGAAGCAATTTACGATTCATTAATATCTGAAGCCCTTTTTCACTCATATGGCCAAGACGTTGATGCCATAGCTGAGTGGGTCTTGATTCTTCTTCAGATACTAATGCAGTACCATTAACTTGCGTTCTTCCAACTAGTTTGTAAATGTTTCCTGTCCTCTGTGCCTTCATGACCACTAAAGCACCCTTGGAAACTTTTAGAGTTCCATCAAAACCTGTAAACTTATGACCACAAGCATCCAATACTCCTAAAGAAATTAAATTTTTCTTTAACTCAAGTACCTGTCTAACATTTGTAAGTGTTCTTATTACTCCATCAAACATCTTAATTTTAACACTTTCAACCCCAACAGTTTTACATGAATGATTGTCTCCTAAAAGAACTATTCCATCATTAACTGTTTGATAGGAAGCAAACCAATCTTTATGAGGACAGATATGGTGTGAAGCACCAGAATCTAATAACCATTCCTCATTACATTAAGAAATATTACAAACAGATAAGACCTCATCAATCATACCTGAATCAGAAGACTTAACTGAGTTTGCCTCTGACTTGGAGTCATCCTTCTTGGATTCTTGTCTCTTCCAATAGTCTTTCTTGAGATGACCAGTTTTGTTGTAGTACCAACATTTTAATTTACTTTTTCTGCCCTTCAACTTAGACCTGGAAGTACCTCTTGGCTTTTCTCCTTTCTCCCTAGAACGACCTCTAACAACCAAAGCTTCTGGCGAAGAGGTTTCAAGACTAGTTTTCTTCCTTAATTCCTCAAACAATAATGCTCCAACAACATTGTCAAACTCTAAAGTATCAATTGTAATAAGGCTAATGGAAGAAACTACTTGACCCCAAGACTCGGGTAAAGTACATAAAAGATTCACTGCTTTATCTTCATCATCAATTTTAACATCCATACTACTCCACTGGCAAATAAGAGAGTTAAAAACATTTAAATGATCTGCAATTTTCGTACCTTCTTTCATTCTCATACCATACAACTGTCGCTTCAAGTAAATTTTGTTTGTTATTGATTTGGTCATATGCAAACTTTCTAGTTTGTTCCACAAGCTTGTTGCTGATGTTTCTCCAATAATGTTAAATAACACATCATCCACAAGACATAAACGGTTGTGCTTAGCGCTTTGGGGTCTAGATCCTCCCATTCATCATCTGTTATGGTGAGAGTTTTTTTTTTCCCCGTCTAAAGCTCTCTGCAACCCCTGCTGAACTAATAAATCTCGTATCTTTAACTTTCAAAGTTCAAAATTGTTTTTACCATTAAATTTTTCAATCTCAAACTTTGTGCTAGACGTCTTTTTAAAAAAAAAACTTTTCAACCTTTGAATTTTTTTTCAGCCCGAACAGCACTCCAATACTATATTCTCCAAATTATAATTACTGGCTCGAATGTCTTATATATATAATTTAAACTTTTCATATTTTCAGCCCAAACAACACTCCAATAATATATTCCTGGGTTGAATGTCTTATATATATATATAATTTAAATCACTGCTAGTTATTCCCCCTTTTTTCTTTTTCATATATTGGAAATAAATATATATATCCAAACTTTTGGATAACCAAGTACAAGTTTTAAAACTAAATGCCACTTGCCACATGAAGCAACAAACATGTCAGGCTTTTCTTCAGGCTGCCCGTACCCTTCCACGATCCAATCCAGCCTGAGACTCTTTAACGCAACTTCACACTATTTATCACGTCAGGAAGTAGGTTAACTCCATGTTGTCACCTTCACGCAATCAGACAGGATGCAGGCTCAGAGCAGATCAGCCCACGTTGTCACCTCCACGCAGCGTCAGGAAGTAGGTTAACTCCACGCTGTCACCTTCACGCAATCAGGCAGGATGCAGGCTCATAGCAGATCAGCCCACACTGTCACCTCCATGCAGTCAGGCAGGATGCAAGCTCAGAGTAGGTCAACTCACGCTGTCACCTCCACGCAGTCAGGCAGGATGCAGGCTCATAGCAGGTCAGCTCCACGCAGTCAAGCATGATGCAGTTACTTCCATTTTCTTCCACTGGATTTGTAATGCTATGCTGGCTCTTCAACCTCCATGCTTGTTCGCAAATCTAAACCTTCGGTTCTCCAGCATGTGGTCTCTTATAGCAAACAACTAAATCTTTTTTTCTTTTCCAAAAGCTCTGATACCACTTGTTAAATTCAAGAGACACATTTAGATAATCAAATAATTAATAACAACATTAGAATGCTAGCATTTCATTTGGTAAACCCTAACATGGCGAAACATCCACGGGCAAAGTATTGAAGCTCATTAGAGAGAAAGAGAGATTACAAGACGGTCTCAACTTCACAGACAACTCTCTACATTGTGCATTCCAACCATGCACTAAACCGTTGCCGGTTATGCCCGTTATGAGAAACTTCCCGTAAACATCCGTAATGAAAAAATTCCCATAAACATATTATATTAGTTGTCATTTAACAAATTTCAGCCCTTAACAGATTTCAGCTCTTTTTTTTTTTATGGATATCATTATTCAACAGCCTTCTTTAAATGCGTAGTGGCATCTCTCCTTAAATTGTGTGTCAAGTATGCGTTTGACTAGCTTCAGCAATAATGTCATCTTTATGTTATGCTTTGGCATTCAGCGATCCCTTCAGCGACGTGGAAGTAAACCATTTCATAACTAGGCTGTAAGTTAAACAACTGTTCCGTGGTTGAAGGAGATGGTATATTTCTGTTCAATACTTTAGAACTTCGGTGATAAAATGTGCCAATTAATTCTTTTGATCTTGAGTGTAATACTTTCTTGTGTGACGTAGCATTATCTTCTACAGTATCTCCGCGTTAACTCGATGGAACTAAAACTGGCATTTTTGTGGCAGCAGTGGGACACTTCTCTAAAGAAACTATGCAGTGTCAAGTTGCGCTGTCTTTGTTAACAACTATTACTTCCTTCGTAATGGCATGGTATCTTTTGTTGTTCTCTACTTAAGTTAGCGTTATGTCCTTAATCGCTTTATATAAGCTATTGGATGCACCTTTATTCATTAAGTTAGGGATACTTGAACACGAGAAAACTCTTTTAAATTAAACGTGGACTACCATCTACATATAATATTCATTCTAGAAGCCCCTTCCGACTCAATGCTCAAATATTAAAAAGGTTAATGTTGCTAGAACTTATCATGTGATTACATCAAACTTATGAATCGATATATTATCATGTTTTAAAACATATTGAAAGTATTAAATTCTTATATTTTATCATTGCCATACAATTGTAATGCTTTCATAATCATTGAATGTAATCTATTTGAATTCTGTATTTATTTCATTAATTGTTTGTCCATTAAAAAGGAAGGATGCAAAATATTTAATATATTTTCCAAGGATTAATTGGTAATGTGTTGGTTAAGACATTGATGAATGAAGAAGATTGAAAATTCCATTTCCAAAACACATTTAAATAAGAAAAACACTTCATTAAATGTGAGATTGGGATATCATGATAAGGTAATTCACTTTTCAATAATAAACACAGTTTTTAATAACAAACACTCTTTTATATATATATATAATATGGAAAGAAAGTCTGTCTAAAGAAAGTACATTCAGAAGTTTATTTAAAAATAATTAAAATTTCTTCAATTTGTAAAAATAATAAAAATAAAATAAAATTATTTGTAAATATAATTGAGAAAAACAATTAAAACAAGGTCTTATAAAAAATCAATGTCTTCTTCAATTATAAAAACCATTAA
The DNA here is from genome assembly GCA_001517045.1 of Pseudotsuga menziesii. Taxonomy (NCBI): domain Eukaryota; kingdom Viridiplantae; phylum Streptophyta; class Pinopsida; order Pinales; family Pinaceae; genus Pseudotsuga; species Pseudotsuga menziesii. Next base: position 269,337 of record LPNX011031519.1, on the reverse strand, counting down.
TCTATCTTAAATCCTTTAAAATGACATTATGTAATGATAATCAATTTTCAGTAATTTTTTAGATATGATGATGTTATCGCATGACAATTTCAAAGCTAAAACATGAGAAAAGAAACTACCACCACATTATCTTCCATGAAAACCGAGTCAAAGAATAAGCATTGCAAAAATGAAAGCCATGAAATGAAAGAAAACCAAAAGCAAGTATTTGGAAAATTCTAATGGGGCCCCTATGATTTTTTGCAAAATCAAGGGGAGTTGTTGGGGTGCCAACACAACCGCAAAGTATTGGATGTTTGTTCATTGGATATCCAGAAGAATCTAAGGGGTTCAAACTTTTGAATATCAGAACCAAACAGATATTCATGGAAAGAAGTGTCAGTTTTGAAGAACCTCTCCAAGAGGTAGAACTAGTTGAAGAAAATTATGTTGAAATTTCCTCCTGTTCTGCTGATCATTTGCGTGATGAAAGTGGGAGTGAAGGATCTGATTTTGCAGATATGATATCTGATATCAGTGAGAAAAAAATATCAGGTTCAGAATCATATTCTGATGTGCCAACTCAACTCCCAACATGGTAAAAAAAGGCACTCTCTTCCACCAAGACAAACATTGGAAATCCTGTTGATCTAAGAAGAACCCGGTTTGATTTTCAAAGAGCAGGTATTGCTCTCTCTTGTCATGTTTCATTGTTGTACGAAACCTTTTATTTAAATATTGGTTTAGATCCTAATTCCTACTACCATGATCGAAAATATCCGAGATGGCAAGTTGCTATGGATGAAGAGTTTAATTCTCTTCGAAAAAATGCAACTTGGGAGTTAGTTTCCCTTCCACCTGAAAGAAAATTAGTTCAATGCAAGTGGGTGTATCGGACAAAGGTTGCTACAGATGGAAGAACCTGTAAATACAAAGCACGACTAGTTGTAAAAGGGTTCTCCCAGGTCCAAGGAGTGGACTATCATGAGGCCTTTGCACCGATGGCAAATATGGATTCCATAAGACTAGTTTTGGCCATCGCCGCATCTAAGGATTAAGAGGTGCGTCACATGGATTTCAAGAGTGACTTTCTTCATGGAGATATAAATGGGGAAATATAAATGAAGCAACCCAAAGGGTATACATCAGATCCTTCCTTGGTGTGTAAGTTGCAGAAATCATTGTGTGGGTTGAAACATACCCCAAGATCTTGGTATGCGAAAATGGATGCCTTTCTGCTCTCACAAAACTTCTAGAAATGAAAATATGATCCTAATGTATATTTGATGTAGTATGATGGTAATCTTGTGAGCATAGTATTATATGTTGATGAAATTTTGATAACACGAAGCACACTTTCTTCAATTGCTTTCATAAAAACTGCTCTTCATGATGCTTTTGAAATGAACGATTTGGGCCTACTGAAACAGTTCCTTGGGCTTGAAATCTCTCAAGACTATGATGGGATAATGATAAATCAGTCAAAGTATATTGCACACCTATTAATTAATTTTAAAATGGCTTATTAGAAGGCTTCCCCATTTCCTTTCCTCTCAGTAATCAGTCTTGAAGAGGAAAAAACCACTCCATCCATGGATTCCACAATTTATTGCCAGTTGATCAAAGCTTTCTATACTTGACACATTCATGGCCTGATATTTGTTATGCTGTGAATGTTATATCAAGATATATGTAGCAGCCTCATGAGATCTATTAGAAGGAATCCAAGAGGATCCTTCAGTACATTCAGGGCACTAGATCCTATGACATTCACTATGTTGCATATTTTGAGCTAGAGTTGGTCAGTTTTATAGATTTAGATTGGGCAAGGGATTCTATAGATCAGACTTACACTTTCGAGTATGTATTTATGTTTGGTGGTGGCCCCCATTTTCTGGTCTAGCAAAAAGTGGGCTTCCATTGCATTGTCTTGAGCAGAGGTCGAGTACAGAGGAGTAGTGAATGCTTGCACCCAATCTGTTTGGTTTCAAGGCATTCTTTTAGAGTTTCATATTGGTAGTGCTTTGTCCACCGTCATATTTTGTGAAACTCAAAGTGCTATCAAGATCTCCATGAATCTAGTTTACCAACAGAGGACCGAACATGTTGAGATTCACATGCACTACATCAGGGAGTTGGTGCATGACAGGATCATTGTTCTGCAATACTTCCCTACAGATGAGCAGATTGCAGATATCTTCACCAAGGACTTTACTGAGAAAAAGTTCACTTACCTCTGTTCACTGTTGGGGGTGAGTTCACCAGGGTGATCAGTTACTTCTTCAATTTTCAGCTTGAGGGGGGGTTTTCCCCACTTGGTTTTCCCTCTTTCCTCACTTAGCATATTATTTAAGCATTTTAGAGTTACTTTCATTGTACAGGGTGACATATGGCCTTTTTTGTCAGGGCCCTATAATTTTATGCATTTTATTTTTACTCCTCCAATGAGTATAGCTTAAGGGGGGGTGTTGGAGTCATTATCCAACCCACACACCTATTTGTTCAATTTTTTCCTAATTACCCACTATCCTAAGTTTATTGACTTGAATTGGTATCAACATCAGAACACCCACGCCCTCCATCAATCAGGGAGACCAACTAAGCCTTTTCCTTCAATCGGGGAGTCTAACTAAGCTTCCTCCTTTAATTAGGGAGAAAATCTGGGGTGATCTGAGTGTCATAAGTGCACCAATTAGTTAACTAAATGTTGTTTCACCTAACATTCAATTAATTTGAGTTGGAAAGGCGTCTCCCTCATGTCATTGTCTATTTTGGTCTGATTTGAGTTAACTGGAGTGATTTAAAGCACCTCCAACAAATTTTGGTGACTAGTTTTAGTTCAGTTCACTTCATCAGAGTTGACTTGAGTTAGTGATGTGCCCCCACCTGATTGACATGCAACTGAGTTATATTCAGTTAGACTTAGTCATTTATTGCACTCCGATTCAGTTAGAACTTAGCTAGAGTCAATCATGGCTAGATTAGTGTTTAACCGATGTGTTCAATGTGGCTAACAGACAGTTAATATACACCCATCCATGCAATTCAAATGATCTCTAGTGAATTCGAATTGTATTACATTCATGCAAGTTTGTATGACATTATATCATTGCACATTATTGATTATTGAATATACAGATGCAACCTCCTATTGCAGCACTGTTAATGCCAATTTCATGTTTAAATTGTCTTGAATCTCTTGTAATATTGTGCTTAGTCTCAAGATTGTTGTGACTGAATTTAATAGTATTTTCTCCATGATGGGAAGATTGTGACCATTGTTAAGATTTCATTTCTTAAACCTAATCATTGCATGACTGCTAGTCATCATACTTCCCTAAATGTCCCACATTTACTTGTTGTTCCTTCCCTTTCACCTGCCATCTCTCTTTCCTATGAACATCGTGATGAATTTCAGTTGTTTGAAAACCATAGTTTCTTCTATTCATGAGGAAGCTATAGGGGTATGTCTCCTGTAAGGGGGAAACCCACCAACTCTAGACATCATGTTGGCTTAGAACTTCCCAAAGAGCATAGTTTCCATTCTATGCCAAGCTCGTTAAAAAATGAAATAGATGTCTAGTGAGCATAGTTCCAATTCTGTGTCAAGCTCATTAAAAAATGAAACAGGAACCTGTGAGCATAGTTCCTATTCTGTGTCAAGCTCATTAAAAAATGAAACAGGAACCTGTGAGCATAGTTCCTATTCTGTGTCAAGCTCATTAAAAAATGAAATGAATTTCCTCAAGCATAATTTTTATTTTTCTGTTTCAAGCTTGTGTAAAAATGAAGCATGTCACCTTGAGCAGTGTTTATTCTTGGTTTCAAGCTCGTTAAAAAATAAAACTGACCTTGAGCAAAGTTCCCCTTTCATGTCAAGATCGTTTAAAAAACAAAACATATTCTTCCATTGTGTCAAGACTAAATTCTTGAATCTTCATTTCATCTGCTTGTAAAGAAGACGAAACAAATCTTAGGGGGCATGTACCCTACCACCCTTTGTTGGATTTAGGTTACTTGACAGTCATATTGGGGGAAAGTACCAACCACTTGACATCATGTTGGGAAATCATCTGTCAATGGGAGCCATTTTGAGCATACTTTCTCTTAGTTTCGAGCTAGATTAACCATGAAACGATACTTTGAGCATAGTTCCTATTTTGTGTCAAGCTCATTAAAAAATGAAGAAGATACCCTGAGCATTCTTTCAATAGATATTCAACCTCTTTAAAATTAGTAAGATGGCGTCGATCTTACTTTTCAGTTTTTCGTGATTTGTCTAAAACATAAAAGTGGTTTGAGTTTACTTTATCTCTTTTTTGTGCTCTAGATTCAAACATCAAAAAGGTCCTGAGTGCCTTTTATACCTTTTACGTACTCGTAAAAAACTCAATGAAGGGGTATCGAGTGTACTTTTACTGTTTTAAGAATCGTTAAAATTGGATTATGAAAAAAGAACCCTAACATAGTCCTCTTTAATATCTTTTTGGACTTTTAAAATGAGAAATTTTTTTCGAGTTAACTTGTAATCTTCACACTCGTAAAAGGACTTGGAGATTCATCTTCCTGGTGATAGTTGACCCCTTTTTCAAATCAGTGGGAAATACTTATGAAAAAGGTATACTCCGACCAATCATGACTGGAAGAGTTCTCCTAGGAACTATTTTAGCTTTTTTGGGCATTGGGGACTAAATTTATGAAAAATTCTACCGTGGATTCTTCTTAGTCATTTCAAACTCTTTAAACATGAAATGACGAATGATTTTAGTTTCGTTAGACTCATAAAACAAACGATGAAGGACCCTTTCCAGGAATGAACCCCTCATTTCTCAGGTTCATAAAAACCTATGAGAATGGACTCATCACTTGATGAGCCATAATGAGCATTTGTTGCCCTCTTTGAAATCATAAAAACAAAAAGAGGCACTCATTCTCCATGATGGGGAAATTAAGGTAAGAGTTTGTGTTTCATTGTATTTGCATTAGTACATAGTCACTCTTGAACATGGTACTCATCTGCATATGCATTCATTATGTTTGTATTCAATTCTTATTGATTCCTTGAGTATTCTTTCTTATTTGAGTTGTCGAATAATGCTCCCACCATCAGTTGCATTGGGGGGGTTGGTATCATTCTCTTCAAAGTGAGTACTTCCAAGTCATTCCATGCCCATGTTCAATATAAATTTGGTCATCACTATCTCTAGACAACTTACCTTCTCTCATGTTGGTCATCTCTAAGTTAGTCTCGTATATCACTCTTATGATCATGTTTCGTGTCGATGATGGGGGATTCATCATGGCCCTCTTTCGAGGAGTCTATTCATGTCGACGTCAACTCCTTATCCAGGAATTATACTTAGAAACCAATACAAGTACCTTGGGCATGTATGCCTCAATGTCAGGTTAATTTTCTTTCAACATGAGTCTACATAATTGACTCTTGATTAAAATATCCTACCAAGTGTTCCACTTCAAGTCCTTTATTCACACTTAGCGGAATGTAGTGAGATACCTTGGGAATCATTAATGTCAATGGTGATTTCCCTCACACTTGTTAATATTTTACATAAATGAATGGTAATCAAGTGGTTTCTACCATGTTTGACATCAAGACATTGTAATCACATGGTTAGATTCGTATCATTGCAAGTTTGGCTTGAAGACCCTGTGTTATTTGACATTTCTCCTAGGTTGCAATGTTTTTTTTGAGTCATATTACACGGATCCACTTTGTATTGGTCGTGGATGTGTTATCATATCATCATGGATTTACATTTGTGTCCTGTATCCATGATTGTGTTCAATTAGTCTCTGGATATGCAATGTATTGGTCGATAGGCATGTTGTGAGTCATGTGAGATTTGATTTAGTTGTGCTGCAATAGCTTCCATCCAACATTCTTGCCTTCGATTTACTCACTTCACAAAGAATTCACCTATCAAATTCCTATAAATTCATGCTTTGGGGGGGATTATTTTACACTAAAATCTTGTCATATTTATCCATGTGTCAATCTTATGCCTAATCCATAAAGTTCCCTCTGCTAAACTAGATTGAAATTAAGGTTGTTCCTACTGTTTTTACCCTCTCTAGGTAGGCTGGCACTCTTACTAATATGGAAAGGTGGGCCGAAAATATTTCCATTCATGCAAGGGGTGCCATTGGAACTATTTCTCCTCATGCAAGGTGCATTGGCACTCTATATCCTACAACAAGGTGCACCGGTGATGTTTAGAGGGTAAAAAGAGAGGTTTTGAGGCCATTCTCGAAGGTGGATAAGGTGGAGGATCATCCCTACCTTCTAGGTGAGGTGGAATTCGATTCCCTAAGCTATGGAGAGGATCCCTTAGAGCCCTCCTCTTAATCCTCAACCTACTCTATCCATTTAGCATTATAAATTGAACCATCTCTCCATTATGAAGGGAGGAAGGACTATGGTACTCTTATGCTGGTGTAATTTCTAGGTGATCCCTATCATCCTTTAGGAGGGATGATATCATCCTTTGGAGGCATACCATCATCGTTTGGAGGCTTGGATTGGATTGTTGGATGGAATATTGTAGTGTTAAGGCCAGGTTGTTATGTTCTTTCTCTATGTAAATCTATGTATATCCTTGATTACAGTAATACAAAAGTATTTCCATAGATGTTATTTTCTTGACGATGTTTAGAGATTTCTTCCTCCACTGTTAGCTTAGATCAATTCATGTTGGGATATACATGTATTGTTTGTCCATTTCCACTTTCTCTACAAGGTTTTGCGGCTCAATATATGAGGGCTCTAGAGCTTAGATTAACAAAGAGAGAAGAGGATTTGCAAACCTCATGTAAGTGATCTATCTGTTAATTTGCATTTCCATTTGATATAGGAAAGTAGGATGTATTCTATACTTTATTTGTTCTAGCTCCAGTTGGACTAGGGAAATCTAGCTTGAGTTCACTTGAGTATATTTATCCACTGGCATTTATACTGGTTTCCCGCTCAGAAGTTAGCTCTGTTCGACTTCACTTGGGGGAGAAATATAATTTTATATTTCAAAATTTTTATTTATTCTTTTATTTCTATATTTTCACCCCAAGGCCTACATTGTTCTTTCTAGGGTTTGTATGAATGATTACAACAAGTTCAACCCCTGAAGGAGGATGATAATAATAGATACTTAATTTGCACAAAATCCAACACTCCCTCTCAACAAGGAAGGTATTCTTCGGTCTTCATCAACATCATGATCATTTAGGTTTCATATATACATCTATATTATCTCTATCATCTCTGAACGTATTGAAGGTTGTCTTTATGAATTTGTTCTATTCAAATGCTTGAGAGAAAATATTCTGCTACCTATCTCTATCTATTACCAATGGAATACTTCCATACCTAGCTTAGATATCCTGGATGAGCACACGTACACGACAATCTTCTACCTATTCGTCTCATCTGCCGATGGGGTACTCCCATACTGGCTGAGAATTTGAACAATTAGAGGTACTTGTGCAACCACATGACTATATGCTACCTGTATGACTCATCTGTCGATGGGATTTATCCCATACCTGGAAGAGTACCTGGACTAGCAAAGGCACCTATGTGAAGGATTTCCCAAGTCTAATAACAAGATTTCCCCAAGAGTCAAGGATTTATTCTCATAGAATTTTTGTTTTGTCCAAGTTTTCCTTGATAATAAGTGACTTTATGACTAATAATTTTCTAAATAAATAGGTAATTTAATCTTGCGATTTCTAAGTTCCATAATTATCTTTTGTTTTTGCACTTTCCTTTTATATGAATACCATTGTTTCTAAAACATGGTCATACTAAATTGTAGGTATTGGTCCATGATTGAGCTTGTGGATTATGCGTGAGTTCAATTATAAAAATACCAATAAGTAATGTTCTCTCATATAGTTTAATTTCTCTTCATTTAATATGGGATAATTGTGAAAATTCATCCCATACTTAGCACAATTTATCTCACAAAAAATTGTCAAGCAATATGCATAATTTTTAGTCAAAATTGGAGACTAAATTGGTGCATAACACAAAATTCGATTGAATAAGTGTACACTAGATGAAATTAGGAGATTTTATGGATGTCCAAATATATAATTACATTAGGGATTCTAATTCCTTTCAATTAAATACAAATCCTCACAAAAAGAAGCCTTACTTTAAATAAAAAAATCCCCCCTAGGTGCATAAACCACTTTCCAAACCAGTTAAGGAGGTCATGAATTAGCCAAATAAGGTATGCTAGCTAATGAGTGATGGAAATTCAATAAAATTGTGCATATAAAATATGGGGGATGTGTTGGGAAACAAAAGGAGGTAGTTTCCATGTGACTAGCTTTATCCTTTTCCACTTTAAAGCCTAAAAAGTTGGACAAAGCAGAAAAAGAAGGATATGCACCCTTATAAAATGAAAAGTCAATAAATATGAAATAATATTATCCATAATCAGGATAATTTCATGGGATATTCATGAAATGTATTGACCAAATAATGCAAGTTGTGGCCAACTACCTAGTCTAACACCCAGGAAATTAATCATGATGACTAATAAAATACATCCTAAGTATGATGATGGGTATTTTAATATTCTAACACCCCTCATTAAGCCTAAATTATGTTAAATAATAGAAAAATTATCATATATATAGGCCGTATAAATAATACTTAGTCACCCTTTTACATACTACTTGTTCATTGTTGGAATATAATAAACCCATTCATAAAATAGTTAATCATTATTTGATTAATTTCCTACCCACTGGCTTAGATAGTTGGCATCCAATTGCACCTTAGAGTCAACACTTCCCATATATATCCCATGAATTATTTATTTCTGATTCTGGGTTGATCTTGACCACTTCATGGCCATCTAGAATTGGTAACTACGCTTTACAGCAGATTCTGCTTTATTCTTCTTTATCTACTTTTTCCTGCTTTTCTGTGGATAAGGTAAAGCTAGTCAACTAGGAAACTGACAGCTTTTGTTGCCAGCCCATCCTCCATTATTTTCTCTCCATATTCTAGGATTAGAAAGTCTTTCCTTCACTCATCATCACTCACTCATGCTATTGCTAATTCGTGACGTGATTGGTAGATTAGGAAAGTGCTTTAGCCAACTATGGGGTTTATTATAATCAGTAAGCCTGCTTTATGAGCTAGCTTGAGTTGTCTTCTAGCAACTATATTTTCCTTTATAACGGTGTATTTCCTATGTAATAATATCAATTATCATTTATTGATCATTCATTAATGTGTGTTCATTAATTCTTCTTCTTCTCTCCTTATGATAATTCTCTACAATTCTCTGTGAGGTTAATTGTGTGCCTAGATCCTTAGCTTGTTTATGAAATTCCTTATGCCATCAAGGACTTAGAATTTCTACATGGTATCAGAGCTGAGGATATCAAAGCTCTACATGATATCAAATCTTTGAGAGTTCATTAATTAATCCTCCTTTTCATATTTGTAGGTTCAAATTTGAATGGATTCAAGAGTATCAGTTCCTCTTCTTTCTCCATTCACAAGATATTCAGAGTGGAAATTGAATATCATTTCATATGTAAAGAGACAAGGTCTCTATGAGATATATATTGGATTTGATGAAGAGTCTTATGAAGAGCCAAGTGACTGGTTGAATGACTGTGATAGAGAAATTGGAGCTATTTTTATAGCTATCTCTCCAAGAATGTGCTACCTTATTGATTCTGTTGAATACCCAAAGGATCTCTAGACAACATTGGATAGAGTTTTTGGAAAGGACAATGAGGATCCTTCTAGCTATGTGGAGAGTGCCTCTATCTCCTCAATGATTTATCTCTCTCAAGATGTCTTGGCCTCTACAGTCTCTGATGAAGTTGATCATGAAGAAGAAGTTTCTCATACAGTTCTTATTGCTACTACTCTCTTTGATTCGAATGCTTCCTCTTTCAATCAAGAAGAAAATATTGAAGAGCCATATTTTTTAGTGTCTCTTGAAGTAGAAGATCTTGATTGATCTTCTTATGATGTTGTTGATGAAAAATAAGTGACTAATGGAGCTGCTATTTCTATTAATGATTCACACTTTGTACATGCCTCTCTTCTTGATGGTGCAAAACCCAGTGAGTTCCAAGATGTCTGATTAGCTAAATTAAGTTCTTTTAGTGTCTTACCACTTAGCATACTCGATCCCATGCGCTTTTGTAGCTTCTCATTTGTTCTTGGCACTCATTCTCAGAGCCTCCTTGAATATTTTGAACATCACTATCTTTCCTCCTCTCATACTTATACCATAGAGGATTCTTTACCAGTATATTCCCATGAGTTTATTGTTGTGCTTATTTTTGATCTCTTGGATTCTTTGGAAGCTAGATCAACCCATGGAGCCCATGCATTTGCACTCTTTGATCCTAGGCCTTCTCTATGTTCCTACAAGATCACTTGCACACATCCTCTTTGTGTAAATGAAGATGGAGACATTATATTCGCCTGGACAGTTATTTCACCTATATGGAGCTCATTTCATCTCTACTGGTTCAAAGCTCAAGTCATCTCATCATCTTGGAGCTGATTACAAGTCTTAATATCCTTAAGTATTGCCTTCACATCATTGGATCTCAGTTGTTCTACATGGTCCTAGTTTACATCCTGCAGTTGTCCTTGATCTAGGTGAGCATATTTATCTTCTTCCCAAGAAGAATATTCCTCTAGACATTAGCATTTAGTTTGGAGCATTAGAAACAAAAATATTTCAGCATTTTTGGTATTGCTTTTCATGTCATTTCTTGAGGGAGGATTTTCCCTTTGAGGTTTTTCTTCTTACCTCATTTCTTTGGACAAGATAAATTGTAAAAGGGTGACGATAGCTTTGTTCCTGGGACCTATATGCATATATATTTCTGATTAGTTCATGGATATCATCATAAATTCAGGCTTAAAGGGGGGTGTTGGAATATAATAAACCCACTCATAAAATAATTATTCACTATTTGATTAATTTCCTACCCACTAGCTTAGATAGTTGGCATCCACTTGCACCTTAGAGTCAACAATTGCCATCTATATCCCAGGAATGATTTATTTCTGATGCTATGTTGATCTTGACCACTTTATGGCCATCCAAAATTGGTAACTACACTTTACAACAGATTCTGCTTTATTCTACTTTATTTGCTTTATCCTACTTTTATGTGGATAAGGTAAAGCTAGTCAAGTAGGAAACTGGAAACTTTTGTTTCCAACCCATCCTCCATTATTTTATCTCCATATTCTAGGATTATCAAGTCTTTCCTTCACTCATCATCACTCACACATGCTATTGCTAATTTGTGAGGTGCTTGGTATATTAGGAAGGTGCTTTAGCCAACTATGGGGTTTATCATAATTAGTAATCCTGCTTTATGAGCTAGCTTGAGTTGTCTTCTAGAAACTCTATTTTTATTTATAAGGATGTATTACCTATGTAATAATATCAATTATCATTTATTGATCATTCATTAATGTGTGTTCATTAATTCTTCTTCTTCTCTCCTTATGATAATTCTCTACAATTCTCTGTGAGGTTAATTGTATACCTAGATCCTTAGCTTGTTTATGAAATTACTTATGCCATCAAGGATTTAGAATTTCTACATTCACAAAACAAGGAAATAAGGAAAGCCTCATAGGAAAAAACCTCCCCTCAAAAAATGGGCATGATTTGTTTTTTGAAATATTGTATTCAATGTTTCTTCAACATGTGATTAGATACCCCAAGCTGTGATTTGATATGGATTAATGTCTTATCTGAGAATACCTTGGTGAAGATGTTTTCACATTGATCACATGATGCACAATAGTGCAGTGCAATGATCTGAGTATGCACTAGTCCTCTGATGCAGTGCATATGAATCTCTATATGTTTAATTCAATTCCTCTAAAAAGTGTATTTTGAGATATTTCTAGAACTCTGGTTGTCACAAGATATAACTATGGGAGTTCCAAATGATATCCCAAACTCCCCATATATTCCTTTCAGCTACAAACATTGAGTATTTGCATTTACAACTCCTTTGTATTTTACCTCATATGAAGAGAGTAAAATAACACTTTTCTTCTTGCTTTACCAACAAATAGGTCCTCCTCCAAGCATGAATACATACCTTGAATTTTATTTCTGATCAGTTTTATCTCAATTCCAATCAGAATCAGTAAAATGAATAAAATATAAGGTAGATTTCGCAATATAGTGAATTACATGAGACTTGGTCCCTTGCACATAGTGCAATATTATTTTGGATTCCATCCAATGAAGCTCATGTGGCTTCTCCATGTACCTTTATGCCACACTCACTACATATGAAATATCAGGTCAAGTGTGAGTTAGGTATATCAAATAACCAACTAGTTTCCTATACAAGGTGTTGTTTACCAAAGGAGTAGAATTTGAATCTTCAAGTCTCACTACTTAAAGGAAAGGATTTTTGGTTGGATTGGAATATTCCATATTCAACTTGTTTATCAGGTATTATACATATTTGGACTAAGATACTTTAATTCTAAAGTTTCACTGAGAGATCTCAAACACCAAGAATTGTATAAGAACCCCTAAGTCTGTCATGGAGAAAGATTGGTTCAAATAATATTTTAATGAAGCTATTTCTTTAATGGAGCTTCCAGTCATAAAAAATCATCCACATACAACACAATAATAAATATTGAACCAGTAATCAACTTCATATAAACATTTGTATTAGACTTGCATCTACTGAAGTTTTGTTACAACAAAAATCTATCCATATTGACATACCAAGCTCTAGGAACTTGTTTAAGCCCATATAATTATTTCTTCAATATACACACAAGAGATGGACTAGTAACAAAACCTTCTGGATTATGCATATACATATCTTCCTTAATATCACCATGTAGGAATGCACTCTTTACATCCATGTGATTTACCTCCAATTTCATGTATGTGATGTCCAAATTCTAGTGTACAGACCTGGACACTCTTTGATTCTGCAAATTTATATTAAAATTTCTGAATTACAAAATCTACCATTCGGTGCACTGACAGAGTAGGGAAATCAAGGTTTCAGGTAGGAAAATTTTGTAGAGGCAGAGCGAGAATAGGATATCAATCAAGAGTGAGTGAATATTTTTAAATCCATTCCTCTAACATATTTAGATCTAGTACCATTGGGATTTCAGAGTCTGCTCCAGGGAAACTTACTTTCATGTTGCTGGGTCACCAAACTAGGGAATATCAATCCATATTTCGATGAAAGGCCTAATTAAGTTGCAGAGGTGATTTTAAGTCATAAAATAAGGTTATGTACTATTTATAACAATTTGGGACAACTCATAATATTTTGGGATCAATTTGGGAAAATAAGGCAATTTAGGCCTACGGGGAACTTGCGCATTGGAGGATTCCAAAAGACACTACAGCCACAAAGAAAAGAGGTTATGGAGTTATGTATGGGTACTTTCATCCATCAATGACCCATAGGGACTTACAGATCAGTTTTTTGATGAGCATAACTCTGTTTATACAAGAAATGGAAAAACTAGCTATTTAATACTAGCTTTCTGGATAGGGTATGAAATTAAGAAGATAAATCATTGCATATTGATTTCTGTACTGACATGAAATATAAAAGATATATATAAAAATCCATTTAACATATATAATCCAATCAATCACTCCCACAACCTCATATAATCATTATTGCACTGAAATTCATCAAATCCCCCCAATATGTTGATAAAACAAAATTTTAATGTGAAATATGGAAGGTAATATTCAATGACTAAGTTATTTCAACTTGTGGAAATAAAATAACCAAGTTACAATATTTTCATACATCAGTATTCATATGATAGATTGACCAATACAAAGGAGGCTCCAAAATGATGGGCAGGAGGCCTGAATCCTCACTAGAAGAAGGCTATGAGCATAGGTGAAGCATAGGATTCACTGAAGCTCATCCTATAGGTGATGGAGGAAGCAATTTACTTCTAGAATAAGGTTTAGTAGCTGACCTTAGCGCTCCATATACCTGCAATAGATAGAAAGGGAGATGGAAGAGAAGGAAGGAGGGGTTTGGGGATCATCACCCAATGGTCTGAGGCACAACACTCAGAGAGTATGCTCACATAGCATAACCACAATATTAAAACATCCAAACTAAATAATGGAGTTGGAACTCTTTTTTTATAGAATTAATGTCGACCTTTTGAGCAAGTTACTTTGCTTCGAGACCTTTGAGAATAGGTCACCCATGAGTGGACATACCTTCCTTTCTTTTCTTTGCTTTGCCTTTCCTTATTTTTTCTCTTTTTCTGAATTTCCTCCTTTTCTGAACTTTTCTGCTTTTCCTATTTTATCCTTCTTTATGGATTTATGTTGCTTTTCCTGAAATATTCCTCTTTTCTCATTTTTGGAAACATTTTTGGACTCTAGTGCTTACTTGACTTGGCAAGTTTATTTCCACATCATTTAATTGCATAATTGATAAAAATATTAATTGCACCAATAATATTAAATGCTCCATAATTATTTATTCCAAGTGGGTAGCAACTATGGATAAATTTAAATGCACACTCCTAATTAATTAATTGCCTCATATTAACCCCTTATTAATTATTTAATTCAATCTGTCTAGGATCCATGGGGTTCGATCTACTTCATGGTGCTGTCAAAATGGGAACATGACAATCCTCCCTTCCTAATATTTCTTGTCCTCAAGCAAAGTATCCCAAGAGGTCCATCATGTTTTTGCTGCACTACTCTGATCATAATACTCTCTCCAAGAAAATATTCACTACATCTGTAACTGAACATGCCTACTTCTATCCAAGTGAAGTAACTGGAAAGTGTGTCAAGATCCCAAAAGAATATTAGAAATGCAAATATACCACTACTATGTAAACTATAAGTTCATCCAATGATGTGTTCCCTATGTGGGAAATTGAAACCATGTGCAACATAGATGAATACGTGCAAAAGAGGGTTGGCTTGCTCCATCATGCCAACATGCAAACAATTTCTCCAAGGGAAAACAATGCCACGATCCCATTGCTTGTATGGAACCCCCATGTATACGGATACAATACAACAAAATATGTTAAGAAAAATAATGCCTTGATCCCATTGTTCATGCTTCATCTCCCCAAACATTAGTAACAAGAAAAAAATAACATCATTTGAAATGTTGGGAAATATGAAAACATCATACCACCATATTGGAAAATCATCATTTCTAATGCAAACCTGAAGCTTTGAGGGCCCCTCAATCAAGATATGAAACTCTCCAATGTAGGGATGAATCAAAGAAAGACTATGCATCCCCAAATATTCCTCCAAAAAGTGAGGCCACAATTCCACCAGTCGTTCTATTCCAACTGAAATGTTCTCATGTGACCAATGCACACAAGGAACAAGTGTGGTATACATGAAACTCAAGTGATAAGGGTGAGGATCCCATGTCCTAAAATATTGCTCCAAAAGAGAGTAAGTTGTATCAAAATCATTCATGTTCATGTTTTCCTCAAATAACGAGGTATCAAGGTCTCTATGGAACTCAACAGGTGCCTACCTCTTCATCCAATGGCTCAACTCTCTGCCATTGATCCAAGGGTACAAAACTCCATCAATTGACTCACACATTGAAACTAAGTGTAGATCTGATTCCTTCTTGTCAAAAGTGGGTTCTAGATTTTCCTCTTCAGTGATTCCTTTATCCAACCATCCAGTGGATGAATCATAGATATTGCTTGCCGATTTATATGATCTATAATCATCCATCTCTTCTACAATAGGATTTACCTCCCATGGGGACAAATCATGATCCCCTTGTTGTACATGTGACACAAACCAAAAAAAATTATTCAGCCACTGTACATTCCCCATTGGTGTTGCCGAATCTACGACATGTGGGAAGGAACTATGAACCTTCTTTTCATGTCTGCAACCTTCAGTAATCATACTTATGGCTGCAAATTTTTCATTATTGGATGGCCCAAATTGGGTTCTCTCATCCCACTCTTCCTTGGGAGAGTGACTGTCTTCAAGGAACAACTCAAGTTTCCTTGGAAAGAAATCAAGTGCTTGTTTCTCATCAAACTATTTTGCACACTCTTCAAGCACATACCGAATAGAATGTTATTCATGGTTTGCCCACTCATGAGGTTCCTCCATGGAATTTTTTATGCCATTTACCCAAAAGTGATGACTCTCAGGAAATAATGAGGATTGAGTCCATTCTTTTCGCTCTTGTTGGAATTGTTCTATCTTCATTTGTGATTCTAAGAGGGCACTTTAAGTGTATCTCAAAAAATCTTGGGTGGCCAACCAATCACCTTTTAGTTTGTAGTTCTCTTCTTCATATATGCAAATAATTTCTTGATCATGGAGTGCTGCTTCTCGCAATAACTCAACAAGCTCAAACATGTCATTTCTATCTGAAAGCAATTGTGAGAAATTACCTTTGATTGTGGACATTGCTTTCTGGATATTGTCCATGGATTCAAAGGAAGATTGGTCTTCCATCAAAGCAGATTCCCAACACATATTTGACAATGAAGAATGAGTGTCATGGAGAATTTTTCAGGGCCTCTTGGATATTCTATTCATCCATATTCAATGACCCTACAAGAAGATGAGGTTCTTGTAGATGTTCCTCCTTTTCATTTTCCATCACTGGATCAATTTCATGTAGTGCACTTGAGGTTTTGAAATCTGATCCATATGTTGTTGCTGCAATATATTCATATTTTAAGTCCTCAACAACATAATTTGGGCTGCAACTTAAGTGCTCATTCATCCTTGGTGCACCAGAAAGATATTCTATCAATTTTTCATCCTTCATACTGCATTCATTTTTTACACCAGAATTATGAACCTCATCACTAAGGGACTCAACCATTTTGAACTTTTCACTAGAAGTGGATTCCATATAATATTTACACAATGAAACATAAAAATCAGAATTTAATAACTCACCATGTGTCATGTTCTCCTCCTTATGTGGTGGAATTATGATGCCTTGTTTACCCACCCATTTCACTGCTTCACACCCTAGTGAGATGTGCTCAATTTCTGCTTCCTTGTGAGGATCAAGGGGTGACTGTAAATATGAATTGTGTTTCTATTTTGGATCAGATCCAAAATATATCTCACCATAATAAATATTCCCCATCTCTTCTGCACTTATCTTGAAATCAACCACAAAGAAATTTGGAGTCATTTCACCTTCCACGTTACCAACAACTAGATGTTGGACTACTAGATATTTAGTTGTGCATGGATATTATCCATCTCCTTCTGACAAAGGATTTGGTGACTCATCATCCTCATGGATTTTGCAAATAGGATTATCTCTCTTTGGGAAAAACCCAAATAATCTCTCAAAGAAACCATGTACAGATGGCTCTAATGAATCTTCACTTTTGGTCCTCTTTTCTTCCCCTTTACTTTGAGAAGTGGAACAAATTAGTTCCTTTCTTGATGGATTATTGGTATTCAAAGAACCTACATGTGTTAATGTTTTTGAAAAAATATACTCTCCATATTTATTTCCTTCATGCTGAGAGACACTACTACTCCCTTCCCCATGTTTGCTTGCCAATTGCTTGGCAATGAATTCTCTAGTCTCTTGATCTGACTGGATGCTGATTTGAGATACATATTTCATCCATTTCAACATTCTTTGCATAAAAATTATTAAATATTCTCGATCACCCATTTCTGAATGCTCTTCTTCCTCATACAACTCAAAGTTTAAATCTTCCACGACTGGAACTAATTCCACAACTGCAACTTGAAGATATTGCTAAGCTACTTTTCCACTGAGAGTTACTTTCCATAGGATGAGCCAAGGAAAATGCTCTAATACCATTGTGATTTCTAAATTCTGGTGTAATACCTAAACACTCTTCAATTCTACAAATTTACATTAAAATTTCTGAATTACAAAATCTACCATTCGGTGCACTGATAGAGTAGGGAAATCAATGTTTCAGGTAGGGAAATTTTGCAGAGGTAGAGTGGGAAGAGGAGATCAATCAAGAGTGACTGAATATTTTGAAATCCATTCCTATAAAAAATTTATATTTTGCTCCATTGATATTTCAGAGTCTGCGCCATGGAAACTTACTTTCATGCTGCTGGGTCACGAAACCGTGAAACTAGGGAATATCAATCCATCTTCCGAACAAAGGATTAATTAATTTTCAGAGGAAATTTTAAGTCATAAAATAATTTTATGTACTGTTTATAACACTTTGGGACAGCTCATAATAGTTTGGGATCAATTTGGGAAAATAAGGCAGTTTTGGCCTAGGGGGAACCTACGCATTAGAGGATTCCAAAAGACAGTACGGACACAAATAAAAGAGGTTATGGAGTTATGTATGGGTCCTTGGGTCTTTAAGTGACCCACAAGAACTTACATATCAGTTTTTTAATGAGCAAAACTCCGTTTATGCAAGAAATGGAAAAACTAGCTATTTAATACTATCTTTCTAGCTAGGGTACGAAATTAAACAAATAAATAATTGCAGATTGCTTTATGTAATCATATTAAATATAACATAGATATATAAACTCCATTGAACATATATAATCCAATCAATCACTCCCACAACCTCATATAATCTTTATTGCATTGAAATTCATATAATCCCCCAAATATGCTGATAAAGCAAGCTTTTAATGTGAAATAAGGAAGGTAATATTCAATGAATGAGTTATTTAGACTTGTGGAAATAAAATAAAAGATTTATAGTTTGTTCATACATCATTATTCATATTATATACTGACCAATACAAAGGAGGCTCCAAAATGATGAGCGGGAGGCCCGAATCCTCACTGGAAGAGGGCTGTGAGCATAGGTGAAGCATGGGATTCACTGGAGCTCATCCTGTAGGTGATGGAGGCTGAAATATACTTCTAGAATAAGCTTCATTGGCTTACCTTAGCGCTCCATAGACCTACAATAGATAGAAAGAGATATGGAATAGAAGGGAGGAGGGGTTTTGGGATCATCACCCAATGGTCCGAGGCACAACACTCAGTGAGTATGATCACATAGAATAACCACAATATTAAAACATCCAAACTGAATAATGGAGTTGGAATACTTCTTTTATATAATTAATTTCGACCTGTTGAGCAAGTTACTTGGCTTGGTGACCTGTGAGAATAGGTCACCCATGAGTGGACATACTTTCATTTCTTTTCTTTGTTTTTTCTTTCCTTATTTTTCCTCTTTTTCTGAATTTCCTTCTTTTCTGAAATTTACTTCTTTTCATAATTTCCCTCTTTTCCTGTCTTATCCAGCTTTCTAGATTTATGCTGCTTTTCCTGAAATATTCCTCTTTTCTCATTTTTGGCAACATTTTTGGACTCTAGTGCTTACTTGACTTGGCACGTTTATTTCCGCTTCATTTAATTGCATAAATAATAAAAATATTAATTGCACTAATAATATTAAATGCTCCATAATTATTTATTCCAAGTGGGTAGCAACTATGGATAGATTTAAATGAACACTCCTAATTAATTAATTGCCCCATCTTAACCCCTTACTAATTATTTAATTCAATCTGTCACTAGGATCCATGGGGTTCGATATACTTCATGGTGCTGTCAAAATGGGAACATGACATTGTATTAGGATTAATTAATCCTCCATTTACCCACATAAGTATATTTGATTCATTAAGGCTAGCTTAGGAGGTCATCAACATCCACTAGTACATGGGAGACACACCTAAGGATCATCTTCCACTTACTGCACCTGAGTGCATAATTTTAGGATCCCTAGGGACCAATCCCTACATTATAGGGCCCCACTATGAATGCCACACGAAGTCACCTTTAGTTGGTTGTGATAGGTAATTAGTCATGCTCAATTATGCTTCAATTACAATCACTTAGATCACAGTAAGTTACATTAACGTTGTTGAATTTGTGAACCGTTGATCTACATGAAATGAGAGAAATTATGAAGTAGGATTATGCAGTGGAATATCAAGAACAATGTACATTGAACAAGAAAAAATTGAGACAAATCTGATAAGAATTGATTATTTAATTACACCATTAATCCAACAGTAATACAATGGTGTTACAATAAGGAGAATTCAAATCACGCGGATAAGATTCAAATATACCAACTAAACTTGACCGACTTCCTCAATCAGTGTGTCTAAATCACTACATGGGACCCACTAGTCTAACTCCTGATGTCTAAATCAGTTAAAAGGATGAGGTAGGTGGAAAAAGGTATCACTTCCCCATGCAACCATGCAAAACTAGTGCTAGAATAACTGAGAGTGATCTAAATAATTGTAAATGGAGGTTGACTCAGAATAACTTTCTACCTACCACAACCAACTGATGGAGTCTATTGGTGGCACTCATATTGGCTCATATAATGTAGGGATTGGAATTGGTGGCACTAAATGGCATTGGTGGCACCAGTGGCACCAATATTATGGTGGCACCAAACTCACCAAAATGAATCCTAAGTTACAAAATATGATCAAATAGATTATATATGTACAAGGGGGGATTATTTAATCCTAACAACACCCCTTAATCCTAACTTGGACAACTTTGGGCCCTGCAACTAGGAAAAAAGTCACCCATACAATCTAATGAAAAATAAAAGCTGCTTAATAGACTAAGGAAAATGGGGAATATCGCATGGGAACCCCCCCCCCTCAAAATAAGTAGTGAATCTCTCCAAGAAGATTTGAATTCTTCTTCTGGTTTTCTTGATTTGTGAAGAGCCTTCGGCTCTGGTTTTTCCTCGAGAGACTCTTTTTCCTGTATTCTAATCTGGAGGACCCATTCCTGAGAGGATAGGCTGCTGTAGTGGGTTGATGATCAGGTACTAGCTTGGTTCCTTCTCCTCTGGTATGATGTTGTGTGGAGGTTTCTACTCTGTGTTTTGTTCTTTGTGATATTTTCAGGAGTGGCCTAGATCAAGAGACTGGTGTTTGGTTAGAGTGCCGAGGATCTAAAGTTATGAGAAGGGGTTTTCTTCTATTGGATAGATCCAAGAAGGAAGAACGTTTCTCAGCTCCATGATCTTGGATTTGAACCTGCGTGTTGGTTTCTCTCTGGATTGCTGACCTATCCCGTTTGGCTATCAAGAAAGTCCTTGATTTATTTGCTCCAAGATCATTTTTTCGGTGTAGTTTCCAAGTTGCAGGTCACTTCTTGGCCATTGGTTGGCTTCTCGGATGAGTTGAATTTGTCCATCTTCAATGGATTCGCTCCACCGTCTTGGAAGAAGTTCAGAGTTTGTTCACCGACTAATTTTGATAACATTCTTTGCACTTCTATTTCATTTTTTGGAAATCTTGTTCCCTTCGCTCCGTAGTTTTAGAAGGATTCTCTTCTCATTGAGCCGCAGTATTGGAAGGCCTTTGGAGTTAGGTCCTCCGCTCATCGATGCCGAGGGACCGCTTCCCTTGAGCTTTTTGAATCCGCTGTTTTAGATTCTTCATCGGATTCGCTCCGCCGTCTCGAAAGAAGTTCAGAGTTTGTTTTCCAACTAATTTTGCTAACATTCTTTGCACTTCTATTTCATTTTTTGGAAATCTTGTTCCCTTCACTCCGTAATTTCGGAAGGATTTTCTACTCTAAGAGCTGCAGTATCAGAAGGCCTTTGGAGTTAGGTCCTCTGCTTGCCAATGCCAAGGGATCACTTCCCTTGAGCTTTTTGAAGCCGCTATTTCGGAAGTTCTGTGATTGGGCCGAGTTGTCTATCCGATCGTCGATCCTTTTTTGCTGACATTCTTTGCACTTCTACTTTGTTTTTTGGAATTTTTGTTCCCTTCGCTCCGCCATTTCGAAAGAATTTACTTCTCGCTGAGCCAAAGTATCGGAAGGATTTTGGAGTTAGATATTTTGCTCACTGTTGATGAGGGATCGCTTCCCTTGAGATTTTTGACGCCGCTGTTTCGGATTGATCTTGGTGATTGGGCCGAGGGGTTGCCTATCCGATCTCCCACTGAATAGATCCATCTCTCTCTGCTCATTGAATCTTGTTCAATTCTTGATCACGAAGGCTTCATCTCCTTTTCACTCTAACTTGGTCGTTCTAGTGGGTGTGCAGAACTCTCTATGCTGCCGCTGGTGATTTTGGTGTTTGCTAGTCGAGTAGAGGCTGGTTGATGAGGACTCTCAGCCTAAGAAGAGTTTGATTGTGATCCTGGTTCTTTGTTCAATCAAATTCTTGAGCTTCTCTGATTGTGATCCTGGTGGAGTCATCCTTGGAGAAATATTGTACCATTTGCTGAGCCTGATTAGCTCAACGCTGGTGGGTTTTATTTGATTCTTTTTTGGTGGTTCTATTTTGGGAGCATGGAGGATGAAGGGGGATATTCCCCTATTCCAAATCTAAACACCTTCATAAGATTGATAGCTTTAGGAAGAAAAATGAAACTGTCTCAAATTCAGTAAACTTTTGTAAATAAGCTTGAAAATATTCCCTCGGTAGCCCTACCTGCGGAAACTTGTCAAACATCTATAAACATTGTTGACCGGGGTCTTATTGGCCAGTTCACCGGGCTTTGGCCTTTCCCTAAGACAATTGCAGGATGGGTTCATCGGAATTGGAAACCTCTCATTTTAGAAGGTATCTATAGCAATCTGATAGGTAATGGATATTATCTTTTTCTCTTTGAAAATTCTACTGATAGAGATTTGATTTTTCGAAACTGACCATACTTCATGGGTCCCTAGGGAATCTAGTTGAAAAAATGTTCTCTGGAATTTGATTCTAACTAGGATGTTCCCTCAGCGGTCCCTTTCTGGGTTAGGTTGCCGCACCTTCCTCTTCATTGCTGGAATCCAAGATCCCTTGAAGCTATTGGAAACACCCCAGGGAAATATATTGATAGGGCTGATCGTCAAGATCAATATACCTGTGCCAGAATCTGTGTTGAAGTGGATTTGGAGGTAGGATTACCCAAAGCTATTAACTTGACAATAGTAGATTGGACCTATGTACAAGAGCTAGACTATGAAAAACTGCCCTTTAAGTGCAGGTTTTGTCATGGTTACGGACACTTTGCCAGATCTTGCAAGAAAAAAGGTGAAGAAGAAGCTGTTAAAGAAAAGGGAGATGAATGGATTCAAGTTCAAAAAACTAAATCAGAAAAGCAAGGAAATAAATAAAAGAAACAAAAAGGATAATTGGGGACAAGCAGCAATACCTCTAGACAGAAAGAACATGGAGAAGTTATGAAAGAATCAATAACTAAAAACAATTTTGAAGTATTGAGCATTCTCGAAGACCAAACTCTTGAAGAGGGAGAAGTCCCTAAAACTCAAATCCAAACAAGTGAAGAAGATAAAGGCCTTGAATCAGAACTCAACACACCCGTGGAAGGTCATTCTCCGACTTATGCAGAAATGGAAAAAAAAAGAAACCTATGGACAATTCAGGCTCTTCAGATGGAGACCCTCTTAGTAAGTCATCCAAAAAAGGGAGAAAATCTCTCAAGACGATCCAAGAGGAAGAAGCCGAATGAATTAAGATGCAGGGAAGTCAATCAACTTTAGAGATGTCCATTGGTAGGAACCCTCAGGATAGACCTGCAAAAGGAGGCCCAACCCCTTCCGTCAAATGATGAATTGTGTCTCTTGGAATTGTAGAGGGCTTGGCAATTCTACAAAATTTGAAGCAGTGAATGATCTCATCAGAATGGCATCTCCAAATGTCCTTATGCTCCAAGAGACAAAAATTGATGAGGAAATCTTACTCTCCATTAGTAGCAAGAGTTGTAAATTGAATGTTGGTAAGGCAGTAAGTTCCAGAGGCACTGCTGGTGGAATAGCCACATTATGGAACGGAAGTGACTTTATTTTGGAAAATTCCCTCAAATCACAGCATTGGATTTTCACTCAACTTTGTCATATTCCAAGTAAGAAAGTGTATTGCCTTTTTAATCTGTATGTGCCTGTCAATTTATAGGAAAAAAGAGAATGTTGGAACTCGCTGGCAGCCTTTCTTGATGCAAACTCCTTTTCAAATTTAATAATTGTCAGAGATTTAAATTTAATTCTGAATACTAAAGAAAAAGTTGGCGGTGTCTATGGGAGAGATCCCATGTTGAACTGGGTGGATAAATTCATACTTAAGTGGGAGTTGATTGATTTCAAACCCAAAAGAGGAAATTTTACATGGTCAAATAACAGATTAGGAGCAGCCAACATTTCTGCTAGATTAGACCATTTTCTGGTTCAGAGCTCCTTATTGGCAGATAAAACAGTCATATCCTCTAGTATCTTGCTGAAGATTACCTCAGACTATAAACCGATTTTATTACAGATTGAAAATGAAGAGGACCTTGGCCCCATTCCTTTTAGATTCAGTCCACTATGGAAAGATAGAGATGGATTCATGAGCATTGTCATCTTGGCTTGGGAAATTCCAGTTGCTGGATCTCCAAATTATGTCTGGGAGAGGAAGCTTACTAATACCAAAGTTGCGCTTAAGAATTGGGTAAAACTTACTCAAAAAAATCCAACCAGTGAAAGGAAAGAAGCCCTACAAAACCTGGAAAAAATTCAATTAGAAATGGAAGAAACAAAAATAACTCCAGCTTTACTAGCAAAAGAGCAAAATGCACAGTCCATTTCTTTCCAGACCTTCAAGCGAGAAGAAGAATATTGGAGATTAAAATCTCGAAGTACTTGGCTGAAAGCTGGCAATAGGAATACCTCCTTTTTTCACAAGCAATGTAGAGTTAGAATTTCTCAAAATCATATCTCGGAAATTTACTCCCAATCTGGTGAAGTGGTAAAAGGAAATTCTCAAATCAAACAGCTGGCTGAAACTCATTTTCAGAACCTTTTCAAGGAAGATGGACCCTCTGATCCTGATCCATTAGAGGAAATTTGGGGTCTGAAATGGGCCTTATAAGAAAACGCGCCAAAATAAGTTTTTGTGAGTTGGAATTCAAGAACCAATAGAATTTCAATAAAATAAGTCAACCATAATGGTTGAATTGACATATTTGTCATTAAAAAAAATACTTTTTTTGTTCGTATTTTCGACATATCTCATTGTGTTTTTAATCAAATTTCGATTGGGAGAGCTCGTTGGATGCGGAATTTGATTCCGCATCCAACGAGCTCTCCCGATTGAAATTTGAGTAAAAAAACAGGGAGATATGTCGAAAATACGAACACAAAAAGTAGTTTTTTTCTTTCTACCTCCAAAATTAATCAATATTATTTTATTATTTTAACTATTATTTTATTATTTTCCTTAGGAGGCCCATTTTAGACCCCAAAATTCCTCTAATGTTACCTCTATTTTTTTTGTCAACATCCCTAGCTTGGTGAGTGAAGCAGAAAATGATGAGCTAATGCAACCTTTTAAGGAGCAAGAAATTATTGACGTTATTTGGTCCATGGAGCCAGATAAAGCTCATGGAACTGATGGGTTCGCCTTTCAGTTTTATAGAATTTGTTGGCCAGTTATTAGGAAAGATCTCCTCTGAATGTTAAAATATTTCCAGATTAAATCCAAAGTGGGAGGTTGCACAAATTCCACTTTTCTTGCTTTAATTCCTAAAGAAGCCAATCCTTCTTCCTTTGATAGATTTAGACCTATCTCCCTCTGCAACGCGTCCTATAAAATCTTGTCTAAATTCCTAGCAAATCGACTTAAATCTTTGCTTGAGAAACTGATTTCTCCTCTTCAAGGAGGGTTTGTAAAAGGGAGACATATTCTGGATAATGTCATTCGAGTTCAAGAAGCTATGCATTCCATTTTTCTTTGGAAGGAGAAGGGCATGTTCATTAAACTTGATATGGAAAATGCCTTTGATAGGGTAAATCACTCTTTTCTTTTTTCTGTTCTTTAGTCTTTTGGATTCAACTCTGCATTTTTAAATTTAATAAAAGCTTGCATTCTCAATCCTTGGATAGCACCATTGGTAAATGGCAGACCAACAAAATTCTTTCAAGCCTCTAGGGGGCTCCGACAGGGATGTCCTTTGTCGCCCTTTTTGTACATTCCTATGGTTGACTCCCTAAGCAGGAAAAGTAGATGGTATCATTCCGGGCATTTCTGCAGTAGTAGGAGTTGAAGCTATCAACCATGCCCTCTTTGCGGATGACACCTTTCTCTTGGGAGGGGCATCTCTAAAAATGGCAAGAGCTTTCTTTGAAATTATGCAACATTTTTGTATTATATCAGGGGTTCTCATTAATAACCGAAAGAGTGCAGTATACGGATGGAATGTTGATCAAACAAAAGTAGATAAAATATCTCAGATCTTGGGCTTTGAAGGATATGCTTATTGGGACAAGGTTAAATACTTGGGTCTACCTTTAACTTTGGGGAAAAACAATCCCTCTCTCTGGATGGAAATCATCAGTAAGATTAAAGCAAAGATCATTTCTTGGGGAGGTCATTGGCTGACTAAGGAAGGAAAGGTCACTCTGATTAAGTCAGTACTCTCATCGCTTCCTATATATCAATCCTCTCTACTTTTGGCACCAAAAGCTATTATGAATCATATTTCTAAATTACTCAGAGACTTATTATGGGGAGGTGGGAAAGGAAATCAACACCGTATGCATTTGGTTAATTGGGAAATAGTAAAAAGACCTCTTCTTGATGGAGGATTACAATTCAAAGATCCAGAATTGTCCAACATAGCAATGGGAGGAAAATTTTTATGGCAGTTGTTTTCTAACAAACAACACCTGGTTAGTTAGTTGCTATGGAAAAAGTACCTTCACGGTGGATCATTAAAAAATATTCAAATGGAAAACACCACTAAAGGATCAATTATTTGGAATTCATGTAGGAAAGAATTTGATTTCTTTGTTCAACATCTGTATCGCATTCCAGGAAATGGATGGAAGAAATTTCTGTGGGAATAAAGAATAAATGGACACGATCCACTTCTTGCTGATAAGGCTATTGCTGAGATCCAAAATTGGTTAACAAATAAAGGAATCCACAGATTGGCCGATATAGCTTCATGGGATGCCAAAGGAAATTGGATCGACTGGTCTCTTCCTCTCATGACAGAGCATGATTTTCCTAATCTCTCTGACCATCAAAATTTGTTACTAACCAGGCTGAAAGGAAATATCCTATCCATCAATTTTGCATAGACTCATGGGGATGGGGATCATTTGGAGTTTATACTATTGCTTCCAGTTACTCTCATCTGCATATTTCAGTGCATGCCAGTGTAGTGGATTCCTTTGGATCCCACAATGCAGCTATCTGGAGGCTGGTGTGGAGTCTACCCAACATTCCAAAGATTAATTTCTTCACTTGGATTGTAATTAATCAAAAACTGTTAACAGGTGAAAATTTGTCAAAAAAAGGTTTTTATGGACCATTTAGATGCTGTTTGTGTCTTCAGGCTATTGAGTCTTCAGCACACGTTTTAGTTGAGTGCGTATTTTCTCAAAAGGTTTGGGATTTAGTTCTGCATGGGCTGTCATTCTCTTTTTTTCCTCTAAATGCTGAGCCAGTCATTCTTTTTAAAAACTGGAAATCAAGATATCATGGTGCCCTTTCTTCCAATCATGCTTGGAGAAAAATCTGGCAAGCTATACCAAAATTTATCTCATGGAAATTATGGCTGGCTCGAAATGATATGATTTTTAATGGAAAAATACCGAAACCTGAAATTGTAGCATCTAAAGCTAAGTTATTTCTATTAGAAGCAATAGGAAATATTCAAATAGCTGGAAATAATCTAAAAGCTGAAAAAAATTGGCTTGGTACGAAATCAGTGGATAAAATTCAGGGGTGCTTAAGTAAACCTGTCATCAAAACATTTTGGCAGATCAAGCTCTCAGAAAAGGAGTTTTCAGATTGGTGAAAATCCAAAAAGAGGAATTCGATATTCTTTGATGGTGCGTCAAAAGGAAATCCGGGGAAAGCTAGGGTAGGGGGTTTGATATTTCATCTAGGCAGAAAATTAGAAACAAGTTTTAGTTGGGGAATAGGGAAAAATACAAATAATCAGGTAGAATTATTTGCTCTTTTGAAAGCATGTCAACTCGCAAAGGAAGCAAGGAATAATAATCTGTGAATCTTTGGAGACTCTGAAATCATCATCAAAATTTTAAACTTGGATTCAGTGTTCAATAATCTTTTTTTCTGAATTTGACCGTGCAAAGGTTGCATTTCATCTTGATGGACTGTGACTCAATTACTTCTTATCACATTCTTCGTGATTTGAATAAGCTGGAAGATCTCAAAGCAAATCAGGGATGCCTCCTCCCTTTGGGAATGTTATGTGTGAATGATGGGCCTTGCCTATTGCATTCCATTCCATGACAAAATCTCATTCTGGTGTAAGGAATTGTATTCTTTGGAACAAATTGCAATTGGGTGAAAGACCAATCTTTACTTTTTAAATAAAAAAAAATTAATCGTTTTGGTTAAAAAAAAAAAAAAAAGTAGTGAATTAGGAAAACAAGCTATACTTAAGAGGAAATTTTCCTCTTTCGGTAAAAACTTGTAAAATTTTGCTACAATTTGTAGCTCTGTGGAGAATCCATGTAGAATCATGGTTGTTCTATGCATCAAAATCCCCATACTATGCATGTGAACCTTTCCATATTCTTTTGATTTGCTAAATGTTTCTTTTCTCTCTTATTTATGGAGGAGGAATGGAATGACCCATTTTGTTCTTCAGTGGGACAAATTCTGGATCATTTTCTATCATCAAGTAGCATTTTCCTTGAAGTTTGTTGCACCACTCTGCAGGTAGAGAATATGTGTAAGAGAGTGCAACATATTCATTCTGATACTGGGACCTCATTTTTCTTCTATCATCTGGATCCCCAGCATCACTCCTAGCTGCTTCAATGAGATTTTCATCCCATTTAGTCTTTTGATTCAGAATAGGAGCTGGATTTGGATCATCTTGAGGTACAATCTCAATATCAAGATCATGCTGATCTTGTTCCTCATCTTTTTAAATTCAAATATTACACAACATATCATTATATGCAAATGGAGATGAAAGAGACTTTATACCTCCCCTTTTGAATGGTTGTTGATATTATGCTATATTTGAGTATGGAAGAAAGTGTGAGAATTCATATGCCTTGAAGGCATGGTTTGAAACACCCTTCGCTATAATCTTCCTAGTTGATATATCTGAGATCTCCACTGAGTGAGGACAAAATACAACTTGCTTTGGTGAGCCAATATGTGTCATCTGATAAACATATAACAATTTTCTACAAGAGAGGGCACATAGAGTACATTCTTAAAATCACCCTACTAGACTTTAATAGAACCACTACCCGATGTTGGGATCTATGAAGTATCCTGCATATCAATGCTATGTCCTATAGAGATATCCATAGTAGTGAAGGATTCTTTGGAGGAAACCATGTGGTTGGATGCTCCAGAATATATCAAGTAAGCCTTCGACTGAGTGAACGCTTCTTTGAAAGCATGGCACCTCTCATATTCTTTAGTATGCTCTCTAGCTTTAGACATATTTGCACCTTGTGGAAGGGAAATATTGTTCTGTTCAAGGAGTGTTGTCAACTGGTCGAGGGTCTTCTTCATGCATTGGATCTTTGGATGAAAGCCTATCATATAGTATGGACACTTAGTCCTCTTGAATATTTTCTTCTTGGAACCTGAGGATCCATCAGAAGATTCCTGATTCTCCTTTGGATTCAAATCAATTTTTTTGGTCTCCCTCCATTTGTGCTTCCCTCTTTCTTGCGCATTGTTTGAGTCTCCTACAAAGAGTGCTTGATTCTTAGAGGTTCAAAGCACTCCCATTTGAACCAATTTACCTTGCTCTTGTATCAAGGACTCATCAAAAGAATCTAGAGAAGGCACATTCCAGTTAGGGATGGAAGCTCTTTCAGAATGGAATGTAGAGACAAATAATCAGTACTCTAAGACAATATTTCTTAGTACTGACAACACAAACTACTCATCTTTCCTCTTTAATCCACATTTTTTTCATTGCAGTACTAGCGACTTGTATTTTGTGAATAATTGTTGAATAGATTCGAAACTGCTAGGATGTAGAGCAATGAGATCATTCTCCAAAATATGCCCTTGAAGATCATCTTGTTTTCCAAACAAATATTCAATATTATCCAAAGCTTCCTTCAGAGTTCTTAGTCCCTCAAGGTGGAACAAAATATCCCAAGAGATATGAGTGCACATGAAGCTGAAGGCCTCATGAAGCAAATTCAAAAGTTTGTTCTTCTCAACATACTATTGGGGACCAGTTTCTCTTCCCATAGTCATCCTATACATGACACGTGTGGGAGAGGACACATGCATATATTCCATCCAATCACTATAGTTGAAGGGTGTAAGGATTCAGGGTACGAGAGATGTAGAATCCATATTTCTGTATGCTGAAATAGTCAATTCCTCAAGAATCTATGTAGGTACCTACAAATAACACTGTAAAATCAAATTCAATTCACAATAATTTTAGTTTCAACCCTTTCCACCTCGACATATACAATTTATCAAAGTATGTCACACCTGGATACACTTCTCTGGACAAAATCAAGAGGGAGAATGGATATCATTCAAGTATTTATGTGGAAACTCAGCTGCTTCTGGTGTACAATGGATATCAGACAAGACTTGCTTCTAGCCTAAACAAGGATCTGATACCATGTTGAATTTGTGAACCGTTGATCTACAGGAAAGTGAGAGAAATTGTGAAGTAGGATTATGAAATGGAATATCAAGAACAATGTACACTGAACAAGAAAAAATTGAGACAAATATGATAAGAATTGATCAATTAATTGCAACATTAATCTTTATTAATCCAACATTAATACAATCGTGTTACAATAAGTCTAATTCAAATCATGTGGATAATATTCGAATCTACCAAGTAAACATGATTGAATGGCTAACTCGGTGTGTCTAAATCATTGCATGGGAGCAACTAGTCTAACTATCGATGTCTAAATCAGTCTACAATCAGTTAAAATAGTTAAACTAATGAGGTATGTGGAAAAATGTACCACTTTACCATGCATCCATACAAAACTGGCGCTATACTAACTAAGAGTTATCTAATTGATTGTAAATGGATATTGAATCAACATAACTTCCCACCTACCACAACCAACTGATGGAGGCTACTGGTGGCACTTAGAGAGACACCTAGAATGTAGTTATTGGCATCGGTAGAACCAAATGGCACCAATGAAACCAATGGAACTAGTGCCACCAGTGGCACCAAACTCACCCAAATGACTCCTAAGTTAGGCAAGATGATCAAATATACTATGTATGGAAAAGTGAGGATTATTTAATCCTAATAAATTCTATATCAATAATTAGTCATGGGAGTGTAGGTGCCTTTATTCACCTATCCTCACCTACCATCATAAATTAACTGATTGTAGACTGATTTTGTTATCTGAAGTTAACTAGTGAGATCCATTTGTGATTAGCTCCATTATGAGTTAGATAATCACTTAGTTTGAGGTGGTAAATTCAAATATTATCCACAATATTTGAATTCTATTTATTGCACTACCATATTTATTAATTAATGAAGATTGATATTATGATAATATGAGCAATACTTGTCCGATTTATGTGAAATTTATGTCATGAATTCGTTGTTTTCTTTACAATGATTTGATAATTCCACTGCATACTTCTTTTCAGATAGCTCTCATTTTGGCTTGTAGATATATGGTTCATGAAATTTAACATGGTATCAGAGCCTATGCTGAGGCTTAAAACAAACCTATGAAACCTCCATGCTTGCAGCAAAAGTAGCTGAGTTTCCACATAATTCCTGGAATAATTGCATTGCTCCCTCTGGATTCTATCTAGAGAAGTCTATCCAGGTGTGATAGACTCTGAAAAAGTGCACATGTCAAGGTTGAAATGTTTGTGAATTCAAGTTTCCTTTGTAGTGATTTTGCATGCACCTACATATCTCTTGAATATTTGTTGATCAACATACAATGAAATGGAGAATTCATCTCCTCTATCAACTAGAATCCTTACACCCTTCAATTACATTGATTGGAGGGAACATATGCAGATAGTCTTGCACAAAAAAGGCATGTTTAGGATGACAATGGGAAGATAAGTAGAGGCCCAACAATATGTTGATAAATACAAGTTTCTGAGTAGGATATATGAAGCCTTCAGATTGATGTGCATCCACATATCTAGGGATCTCCTGTTGCACCTTGAGAGACTTATAAATCCAAAGGTAGTATGGCACAAGATTGAACCTTTGTTGGAAAAACAAGATGAGATTATAGGCCATATTATGGAGAATGATCTCATTGCACTCCATCCCATCAAATTTGATAAATTTCATTAGTTCTTCTCAAAATACAAAGCCCTAGTGTTGCAATGCAAGCGATATGGGATATAGAGGAAGGATGAGAAACTTGTATTGTCAATTTAGAGAAATCTTGGATCATAATTCTCAGTCTTTGTATCCACATTACACTCTAGAATATTACCCATCCCAAATCAGAAAATTCCTTCTCTAGATTCATTTATAAAGTCATTAATCCAGGAGAAATAAAAATTGATTCAGATGGGAGTGTTCAATGCCTCCAAGAATCAAGCCCTCTTAGCTTGAGACTCTAGGAAATCGCTAGCTAAAGGGAAGAAAAAAAGGGAAGGAGAATAAAAATGATGATTTGAAGTCAAAGGAGAAGCATAACCCTTCTGATGGAGCCTCAGGTTCCAAGAAGAACAAGAACACGACATTTAAGAAAGCTAAGTGCTCCTATTGTAGGAGAGGATTTCATACGAAGATCTAGTGAATGAATAAAACCATTTACTAGATGTCAAAGATAATTGAACATACACATATTTCCCTTCCAAAAATCACAAAGAAATATGAAGCTGGACAACAGACAGAAGAACACGAGATATTCCATGCCTTGAAAGCAAGTTGTTGATACAAAAATCGTCGACAGGGGTTCGCTCTTTGTCAACACCCAAACCACCGTGATCTCCCTGAGCATTGACCTGGATAGGTATTACCCCATCTGACAACACCTGTAGATCAGATTAAGTCTCACCCAAGATGATCGAGGGAGAGATGTCAGAATGAAGTTTCCACAGTATGAAGGAGGACATTGAATCTACTAATCATCTCAGCGCAACATTATTAAAAAAATCTAATTATTCAGATTATGCATTAACAGAATCATGACAACATTGAATATATCAAATTAACATAGTTGAATCAAAGCAAAACATCGATGCATAAACAGATCTAGCAGTATATCATCATTCATAGTAGAGATGCATCACATCATTCACAGATACACATAGAAGATACCCATCAGATTCACATTTAGATCACAGAAAATGAGAAAATAAAATGATAGTAAAAGACACAATGGTTTTGCTCAATCTCCGACATGTCATATTACTCTTCGCAACAAAACACAGGTTCTCAAAATACTTCTTCAGTCACATAGACAGATCCAAAAATCTGTCGTTCTCCAAAAAAGAAAGAAGCCAAAGAAGTCCTAGAAGTCTCAACACTAATCCCTTGAGGATATCCTGACTGTCCTATATCCAATATTTGGACTTGGGTGGTCTGCTGTCTCCAAAGGATAGATCTGCGAATCTTAGTGGTTCATAGCCATACAATGATTTAAAAGGTATCATCTTGATAGACATATGGTAGGTGGTATTGTAACAATATTCCCCTAAGTGTAGCCACTTAATCCGTGTCCTCTATTGTCCTACTACATAATTGCACAGATACCCTTCAACCCACTTGTTAATAATCTCGGTATTTTCATCGCTTTGTGGGTGATAGATCATACTAGTAGCAAGTTCTGTCCCTACCAATATGAATAGCTCCTGCCAGAAGGCATTGGTGAATTTGTTGTCTTGATCACTGACTATGTTTTTGAGTAACCCGTGTAATCTGAAAACCTCTCTGAAAAATAACTTGGCTACCTGGGCTGTGGAGTAATCAGATGATATAGAAAGAAATTGGGTGAATTTGGTCAGTTGATCAAATACGACATATAAGAAATCTCGCCCTTGGAACTTGGGAAACCTTGTAATGAATTCCATGGAGATACGTTCCCACTTCTATTCTAGAATTGGTAGTGGTCAAAGTAACCCTGCTGGATGGATGTGCTCGACCTTATTCTTCTGACAAATGTTGCATTCCTGTACATGGTGCATAACCTCCCCCTTGAGACCCTTCCATGAGAACCTCTCTCGGATATTCCTATAGGTCTTGAAGAAACCTTGATGCCCTAATAATGGAGAGTCATGTGATTCCTGTATGATTTTCCTTTTTAAGGCTGATTTCAGGACGAGGTAAATCCTTCCCTTGTAATAGATGATGTCATTGATAATTATGTACTTGTCATCCTGAATTTGTTCGTCCAATAATTCACAAGCAAATTTATTCTTGGAGTACTCTACTAAGAGGAGAGACCTCCAATCTGTGGATATACTCATGAGAGATAATGAAGCAGGTCGTTTGGATAATGCATCAACCACTATATTTTTCTTACCCTTCACATACTCTATCTCAAAATTGTAGGCTTGAACCTCACTAACCCATTTCTATTTTCACTCATTCAGATCCTTTTGCTCCAAGAAGTACTTGAGGCTGTTATCATATATCTTGATTTTGAACTTTTTTCCCACCAGGTACTATTTGAATTTAGTGAGAGCATGTAAGATAACTAACATATCCTTGTCATATATGGAGTAGTGGCGCTCATAGTTTTTCAATTTCTTGCTCTCAAATGCAATTGGGTGGTGGTTTTGCATCAATATTGCTCCTAGCCCTTCCCCTGAGGCATAACATTCTACTACAAATGGTTGGGAGAATTCAGGTAGTACTAAAACCGAGGAAGAACTCATCATGAATTTCTTCTCCTCAAAACTTTTATGTACTAATTATGTCCAGGTGAAGGCCCCCTTCTTTGTGAGATCCATGAGTGGTGCGGCGAATTGGGAGAACCCCTTAATATACCTCCGATAACATGTGTAAAGGCCTAAGAGCCCTTTCATTTTTGTGAATGTTTTTCATGTGGGCCAATTCCTGATAGCTCAAATTTTCTCCATATCCACCTGTACCCTTTTTGCACTGATGATGTGACCTAGATACAACATCTTGTTCATGCCAAATTCACAATTGGACATCTTTGCATAAAGTGAGTGCTCTTGTAGAACCCTCAATACTTCGTCCAAATGCTTTAGATGTTCCTCCCACATTTTGTTGTAAATCAAAATATTATCAAAGAATACTAGCAAATACTTACGTAACTGAGCTCTAAAAGTATGGTTCATGCATGAATGGAAGGTGGTCGGAGCATTGGTGAGTCCAAAATGCATGACCGGGAATTCATAGTGACCATAGTGACAATGGAAAGTTGTTTTAGAAATGTCTTGATCCCTTACACGGATCTGATGGTACCCCAAGCAAAGATCAATATTCAAAAAGTATTTGGCACCCCACATCTCGTCCATGAGTTCATCAATCCTAGGGATGGGATACCTATTTTTGAGTGTATTTTTGTTGATTTCTCAATAATCGATGCACATTCACAGTGTACCATCCTTATTTTTAACTAATACCACTGATGATGCAAAGGGACTAGAACTGGGCCGAATATATCCTAGATCTAGTAATTCCTTGATCATCTTCTCGATCTCATCCTTGTATATTTTGGGATGTCATTAAGGAGTGGTGATGAATGCCTGTGTCCCCTCCTCTAGCTCAATGATGTGCTCAAACCCCCTGTTTGGTGGTCTACCTGATCAAAGGTCCCAAAATACCCTTTCGTGCTTCTGCAATAAGGCCTGAATATATGCTGGGTGTTGGGTGTTGTTCTCTAGAGGTTTCCTAAAGGTGACAAAACATTATGCTGACCATTCTATGTCATCCTTCCTGAGCACTGCCTCCATTCTCTGTGAAGAGACTAGTTTTGTGGGATAAGTGTTCATGCCCCTCAAAACTACCTGTTTCTGATCTCGTCCTTGGAATTCCATTTCCATTGCTCGGTATTCTGTAGTATGTTTCCCTATTGAATAAAGCCATTGAATGCCTAATACTACATGTGTATCTATCACATCCGCTACATAAAATGAATCTTGCATCTGGTAGTTTCCTAATGTGACATTCAGTTTTGGAATCCAATAGTTGCACTCCATGCTAGACTTTCTGGCTACTACTACAGTAAATCCCTCAAAATTCTCTATTGAAATACCCCTCTTGGATATCCAAGCTGCATCAATGAAATTGTGGGTTGCTCCCCCATCAATCAATACTCCCACTTTGTGGCCCTGTACTACTCCCTTGACCCTGAGAGTATGGAATCTAGGTACTCCAAATAGCGTAGCAATAACTCCCTCTGGTGTATCACCCTAGAGTGACTCCTCCTTTGCTTCCCACAATTGTTCTGTTGTTTCCTACTCGTAGTACTCCCCTTCACTGTTTGAATATACCTCTATGTAGTGGGCCTTGTCCTTTCCTATGCACCTGTGTCCTAGAACCCATTTTTCTTGACAAGTAAAACACAATTTATTTTATCTCAAGTCTTTCCTAGTGTCATCGTCTAACCATGTTTTCTTCGGTAACTCTTGCTGGAAAGGTTTGTTGTCCTTGTCCCTAATCGAAAAGTTGGTCTTGAGTTGGAACCTGTTCTTCAAGACTGAGTCTTGGAGATCTGTGGCTCGGCTAATGGCATCCTGTAGAGTGGAGGGGTTGTAGGATTTCATCCACCCCCATAGTGGCTCTGTCAAGGCCTCAGTAAAAAACATAGTCAACCTGCTCTCCGACACATCTATCACCATAACAACTAACCTCTGGAATTCTAAGATGAAGGCCTTGGTGCTACCTGTCTATTTGAGTTGAGAAAACTCTCTAAAATGTATCTCTAGATCTTTCTTTTCAAACCGCTCCATGATTTTATGAGTGAACTCACTATAGGAGTGGATGGTGTAGTGACCCAATGTCACTAATCCATGGTACCACCACTCGTGAGCCTCTCTCTCCAGGTGGAGTGTAGTCAATTTAATGGAATCTATCTATGTCATGGGATTGAGTTGGAAATAGGTATTCAACTTCTGAACCCATATCCTCGCTGAACCTCCGTGAGTCCCATCGAAGTTTGGGATGGTCAACCTGTCTAACGTTTTCTGCAACTCATAGTTATGATTGAATCCCTTGTTGAAATTATTAGGCCCGTTCCTACTCTTTATGTTGAAAAACTCTAAAAAAGACATGGATTCATGAAACTCATCCCCTAACTCCCTGTATTCCTGCAAATAGGCCCCAAAGGGTTCTCTATGCTCTACCTGCATGACTAGACTTTCTACTGCATCTGCCAAGAAGTGAGGCATAGCAGGCCTACTAGAAGGTCTGTTATATATGTGGGGTGTGTTTTGCAAATTTGTGTATGCATGTTTCCCACTACTTATTGTAGACCCTCTATCTACCAGTGAGAGAGGTGTACTCCTATTACCTGGTTCTGGTTTCGCCGATAATCTAGTGATTTTATTAAGTACATCCTTTTTCCCTTTGGCTAAGTATTGCAATGCGCTTACTAGGTTGCGAAACTTCATTCTTTCCTCGTATTCTCCTGGTCCTTTTCGGGTGAATCCATGGACCTGGGTAACACTTTTTGGCAAGCGCTTTTAGGCAAAAACAAAAAAACGTACCTCGGTCGAGGGTTTAACAAGCCCTCGACCGAGGTTTTAATATCTCGACCGAGGTTTTATCAAGCCCTCGACCGAGGTTTTTTTCAGCCCTCGACCGAGGTATTCATTAACCCTCGGTCGAGGTATTAAAACCTCGACCGAGGGTTAATAAATACCTCGGTCGAGGTATGGACTCGATCGAGGTATGGACTCGATCGAGATGCTTATGTCTAAAAAATTATAAAAAGAGGCCACAGGGGGGCAGAAAGGAATAGTTCTATAATAGGCAAATGCATGGGATATGAAAACATGTGTTTAGCTAAAAAATACCTATAGCTTATATGAAGGGGCTTAATAATATTCTTATTGACTATCCATT
>LPNX011031519.1:181579-226040 GCA_001517045.1 Pseudotsuga menziesii | reverse complement strand
GTATTGAAAAAACATTATTCACCCATACCTTGAAGATGAAAAATGTAACAACATTACTGCTTTTGCTTCCTCTAAATTTTATATGTAGATCTGTAGATACGGTTCGAGGAGTAATAGGAGTTATAGATTTGATCAATCATATCTATGACTCCTAAAGCTCCAAGACCTATTTCTACAAATACTCCGAGACCCATTTGATCAATCATATTAACACTCTAAGACCCATTTGATCAATCGTATTAATACTCCAAGACCCAATTTTATAACCCTTAAGATCGACTAAGACCTCGACCAAGCTAATGCCTCGGTCGAGGTATTAATAAAACCTCGACCGAGGGTTTTTTAAACCCTCGGTCGAGGGATTTACAAACCCTCGGTCGAGGCCTTGTTAATACCTCGGTCGAGGTATTTAAATACCTCGGTCGAGGTTTATACCTCGGTCGAGGGCTTAAAAAAACAGACTTAGCCCTCATTCAAACAAATGGAAAATTTCCTGTGCCTTGCAGAGGTGTAAACCCTGCCATTCCTAGCACATAACTGAGCGGAGTTGATACCGATAGATTCACCAACGAATCTTCTATCCATTGACGTATCATACATGCATTTTGGCATTCATATGGTATTTATTTTTTAATTACTTCTAAAACTTATACTTAGAAAACCACACTGCAATTTCGAAGCAGCTCAAAGAAAAATCCGCAGAGTTAAAAATACACAGCCAAAAAATTCTTAAAAATGCACACATCACATATCGATGTGTCCTCTTCAAAAGGGTATCTTTGGTTTTTCAATTTTTGAAAAAATAGAAAAAATTCCTTTACGTGGACAAATATGTGTTTAAAACGATGCTGAAATCAAATGTGGTCACTTTCGAAAAATAATAAATAATTGTATAATGTGAAAAAAATTAACAAAAAAATATGCACATCACACTCCATTTTATGTAAATCATGCTCATATATTTATTTTTTTAAAATTATTAATGCAAGATTGAATTACTCTACGTGGACACGAGCCACTTATTAGCTTCTTCAAATTTTTAAGGTCACACAGTTCATTAAATGCAAAAATTCACACATTAAATGACATCGAAATATTTTTTTAAAAATATCACTATGAAGCCAACATAATATTCTACAATTTGTTTTTTTACTGCAAGTCAAAATTCACATGGCATATATGCGTTTTGAGGGCTTCTATCTAGCACATGAGTAAAAAATCAGGTTTTCATCGCCAAATTTGGCCAAAAAGTGTTACCCATCTTCATGGAATCACCCTTTCCCTTGTCAATGTGTATACCTATTGGGTCCATGTTTGAGTTGGTATCTTCTAGTTGGATATCCTCAAAGTCCTCCGTGTACCTACTCCTTCTTTTCCTATAGGTTACAAAAGTTCCTCTTTTGTATTCATCTACTTCTCGTGTTCAAGCCCATAGCTGGAAAGGAACATGATATGATACCACTGTAATATCCCAAATATTGATATTCTACTTATTCTATGCAAAATTACCGAATATCTGGGCATGCAAAAATGCCATGCAAAATTTCCCTAAATTATAGATGAATTGAGGTTTAGGGTTTGTAGGAAAGATTGTAACACTTACCACTGATAAGCCGGCTGAAAATGCTCCTGAGAGAATACACATGCAAGATAAGCCAAGTTGATGAAGTAATAATCTCTTTTTCCTTCGTAGTACCCCCAACAGTTTGAATCAGTTAAGGTTGATGTTTTGGGTGGAGGGATGGCCTGTTGTAGCTGAAAGTTGGTTAGAGTGTAGGTGTGCCTGTGCCGAAGAGAATGGTCAGAGCATGCAAGATTTTTGACCTCTCCAGGTACCCCAACAAATTGATTCACCTGATTGATGCTCATTCCCCCACTCTTCTCTATTCTACTGCTTAGCTGCTCCATGTGAGCAATCCGATGGCTGATAATCACTCAAAGAAGTAGAGTGATATTGTTGGTGAGAATGCATGCCACATGTAGAATAAATATGGTGATTCAGACTCCCGGTGAATTCCCTGGGGTTCCCAGCTAAATTCCCCCGAGCTATATGGATGAACCTACAAATAATATTCTGGCACAAACTGAAGCACTGAATAAGGATGAATATGATAGAGAAGCCGCTCTTTGTTTTCCCCTGCATCTAATCCCTCTGTGCTCTCAGGGATCCGCTAACCAGCAACATAAATTTCTTGCTCCAAATGCACCCTTCTCTCCCAGAGCTGCACTTTCTCTATGACCTGTCGATCCTGCTCCTTCTTGAGATCCACAATCTCCTTTGCTTTATCCTCTATTAGGCATTATTTTTATTTCTCCAATGCTACAATCTATTTGTGTGCTTAAGCCTCTTTCTTTTGTGACCACAAGAATTGATCATTGATTACTTGTTCCCTATACGTGAACTTCTGATTGGCGAACCTATGCATGTGCACCAATGTCTGTGTTGACAATGCATTGATTTCTATAGAAAGATCTTGTAACTGTTGTAGTGAGGGATTGAGATCATCATTGTTGGTCTCGATCGCATGTGGTGGAATTTGCACATTCCTAATCACGTCCCAGTGCCGATCGAGGAAATATTTTGCATAGTGGATACCTCCAATGCCTTATTCAAAACTACATCACTTAAAGAATCAAGGAAAATTTTTATCTCACGAAATCCATCTTTTTCTTGCTTCTTCATATGTTCTCCCACTACATCAGTTGTTGTTGTAATTTACACAATGATACATCTCAATTTCTCCTCAGTCATTGGTGTGGTGCTGCTGGTCGCACCCCGATCTTGCCTCTTCTTAGTAAGGGATTCCTCAAATAGTCAATCATCATCTAAATCCAGGGGGTTCCACATCAACGCTCCATCAAAATCATTGTCACTCGGTGGGTCGAGAAAAGGTTCCATTAGTGCATCAACTGGCAGACCCATTGACACCTCCTCAACACTGATCGGTTCGCGCCATTCCTGGGGCCAATCTGCCATAATAGTCTCCAGATCTATGTTAGAAACCTTATATGTCATGGGAATACAATTTTTATATGAGTCTCGTCATGCCTACACATGAATGGAATGCAGCCGAATCACATATCGAAGGACTCACTGATACTTCGCCACATCTTCTTCTGTCAGTCGCGAAACCTTCATTGTTACAGCTTGCAGTGCCTCCTAGTATATCCAAAACTAAATTGCATAGTCATTCAGTCGTTCTGCTTCCTTCACATACCAGAGGTTTTGGTATCATGCACCTTTACAAACATCCGATGCATCTACGCCCATCCCTTGATAGTTGTCTGGCTCCATCCAAGCTACCAACGCAATCAAAATGAGTAACCACTTGTATGCAAATGGTCGCTACACAACCTGGAATGCGAGTGCATCATCTGTCAACTGGTTCATCAAGAACAATGACCAGTTCATTTGTATCCCTTATTCTCACTTTTTTGCATAGTAGATGACCCTCAAATTGCATTGGTTGGGTCTGTTCATTCTAACAACCTTGCTACCCAGAATCCTCTTAATAATGCGAACCACCTGATCGTTAATAATTTCAATGTAATATACCCATCTATCATGCTACATGTTGTTTATTTTATTCAGTT
Organism: Pseudotsuga menziesii; assembly: GCA_001517045.1. Classification (NCBI taxonomy): domain Eukaryota; kingdom Viridiplantae; phylum Streptophyta; class Pinopsida; order Pinales; family Pinaceae; genus Pseudotsuga; species Pseudotsuga menziesii. The sequence goes on along the minus strand of LPNX011031519.1, from coordinate 222,446 downwards.
GTGTAGCCAACCTCTTGTGTTTTTCTTTCCCCTTGAAATACTGTAATCAGTCGAACCCCTCCTTAGGCAGCCCCGTGATTTTTGAAACTAGCACCACAGTGACCGCAACTAGTCAGTACAGCCACATAATCCCTCCATGGAAGCATGCCAAGAGTTGCTTCACCCATGTGTTTGCTTCATTCAACCTCTCCAAAGTGCATCATGTTGATTAATCCCAATAGTCCCAATATCTCCAATCCCCACGCCCAGTCATGTGGAATTCGTTCTACTGGGCTGCCTCCCAACTGTGCCGTGGGTAGATAAGGTTCTCTAGTAATATTTGGTGATGCAAACATATTGTGGTCCTCATATGTCATCCGTGTTATCAAGGGAACAATGTCCCTGTTACAAATCATGCCTTGCGGTATCGTTGACATCTTGACTAGGTACTTTTGGTTCATCGTCGTCGCCCTACGCTTCGCATTAGGCTGATAGGGATACACATACCCAAGAATATTCATAGCGAATACCTTCGAGCGGGTTGATTTTTCCTCAGTTGCTAATGTTTATGGACCCATCTATTCAAGTGTCTCCTCATATGCTTGCACAACCGTTCTAGTATGTCTCTTTGTCTAAACTAGGGACTTCTGTTGTTGCGCCCCCTCTTCTTTTTTGGAACCCATGATGAACTCATTGACATACTTGCAATTTCTTCCTTGATGGCCACCCCGATGACTAGTGAATATATCTCACTTGAAATCTCTATTGTACCTTGCTCACACAACATGCCGCACAAGTTCCCCCAAGTTTTCAATAGCCTCTCCTCCGTACTCTAATATGAAACGCACCCACTCACTGCAACACAACTCTCTGAAATAATATCTGCAACTCTCTTGACAAATCACACTTGCACAATGGTGAATTTCGACCGCGTTCAGACATTTCTTATAGCATCGAACCGATCTTCCACCCATTATGACAAAATCACTATGATCCCTTTTCATGATTATGACCAAATCATGCATTAGTTTGTAATGTCCCCCTTTAATTATGCATCCCGAACACCCGCTAACCTACTTAATTCCCATACGTTCGAGCAGGTACTGCATGAGAGGGAATTGAATGAATAGATTTGATACTTAGAGAAATCCGGGACATTCCTTTAGCATCAAGTCATCAGTCGGATGGAAGAAGCCTTGTTTCTTTAGGCTTAAAAGTCAACATTAAAATAGAATTGCATGCATGCAAAAGTAAAGTGAAAACCCTAAAAGTTCAAGAGATTTTATTTAAGAGGGTAAGGAGACCAAATAAGGGCACTTATGATTATTATTGATTTGGATCTCTTGAGTAGAAGCACAGTGTGTAGCCACAATAGTTGGGGTTGAAGATGGTGTCTTTAGCTGACGAGGTTTCGGTAGTGCAATATCTGCCCTAGTCTCCTTCAAGATAAACCATTCAGTTTTTTCACGGCATCTATCGTATTCATCCTTATTCGGTGCTTCAGTCTGTGCCAGAAGATTATTTGTAGGTTCATCCATATAGCTAGGGGGAATTTAGCTAGGAACCCTCTGGAATTCACCGGGAGTCTGAATCACCATATTTATTCCGCATGTGGCATGCATTCTCACCAACAAGATCACTCTACTTATTTGAGTGATTATCATCCACCGGATTGATCACATGGAGCAACTAAGCAGCAAGATAGAGAAGAGTGGGGGAATGAGCATCAGTCAGGTGAATCAATTTGCTGGGGTACTTGGAGAGGTCAAAACTCCTGCATGCTCTAACCATTCTCTTCACAATAGACACACCTACACTCTGACCAACTTTCAGCTACAACAGGCCATCCCTCCACCAAAAAAATGTCAACCTTAACTGATTCAGACTGCTGGGGGCATTGCGAAGGAAAAAGAGGTTATTACTTCATCAACTCAGCTTATCTCACATGTGTATTCTCTCAAGAGTATTTTCAGCCAGCTTATCTGTGGTAAGTGTTACAATCTTTCCTACAAACCCTAAACCTCAATTCACCTATAATTTATGGAAATTTTGCATGGCATTTTTGCATGCCCATATATTCAGTAACTTTGCATAGAATAAGTAGAATATCAATATTTGGGATATTACAGTGGTATCAGATCATGTTCCTTTCTAGCTATGGGCTTGAACATGAGAAGTAGATGAATACAGAAGAGGAACTTTTGTAACCTATAGGAAAAGAAGGAGTAGGTACACGGAGGACTTTGAGGATATCCAACTAGAAGATACCAACTCAGACATGGACCCAATAGGTATACACTCTGACAAGGGAAAAGGACCAGGAGAAGATGAGGATAGAATGGAGTTTTGCAACCTAGTAAGCACATTGCAATACTTAGCCAAAGGGAAAAAGGACGTACTTAATGAAATCAACAGATTATTGGAGAAACTAGAACCAGGTAATAGCAGTACACTTCTCTCACTGGTAGATAGAGGGTCTACAAGAAGTAGTGGGAAACATGCATACACCAATATGCAGAACACACCCCACATATATAATAGACCTTCTAGCAGGCTTGCTATGTCTCACTTCTTGGCAAATGCAATAGAAAGTCTAGTCATGCAGGTAGAGCATAGAGAACCCTTTGGGGCCTATTTGCAGATATACAAGGACTTAGGGTCTGAGTTTCATGAAGCCATGCCTTTTTCAAATTTTTTCAACATGAAGAGTAGGAACAGGCCTAAGAATTTCAACAAGGGATTCAATCATTACTATGAGATGCAGAAAACCTTGGGTAGGTTGACCATCCCAAACTTTGATGGGACTCATAGAGGTTCATCGAGGATATGGGTTCAGGAGTTGGATACCTATTTCCAACTCAATCCCATGACATAGATAGATGCCATTAAATTGGCTACACTCCACCTTGAGAGAGAGGCTCATGAGTGGTGGTACCACGGATTAGTGACATTGGGTCACAACACCATCCACTCCTATAGTGAGTTCACTAATAAAATCATGGAGTGGTTTGACAAGAAAGATCTAGAGATACATTTCAGATATTTTTCTCAACTCAAACAGATAGGTAGCACCAAGGCCTTCATCTCAGAATTCCAGAGGGTAGCTGTTATGGTGATATATGTGTTAGAGAGCAGGTTGACTATGTTTTTTACTGAGGCCTTGACAAAGCCACTATGGGAGTGGATGAAAGCCTACAACCCCTCCACTCTACAGGATGCCATCAGCCGAGCCAGAGATCTCCAAGACTCATTCTTGAAGAACAGGTTCCAACTCAAGACCAACTTTTTGGTTAGGGACAAGGACAACAAACTTTCCAGCAGGAGTTACTGAAGAAAACATGGTTAGTTGATGACACTAGGAAAGACTTGAGATGAAAGAAATTGTGTTTTACTTGTCAGGAACAATGAGTTCTAGGACATAGGTGCACAGGAAAGGCCAAGGCCCACTACATAGAGGTATATTCAGACAGTGAAGGGGAGGACTATGAGTAGGAAACAACAGAAGAATTGTGGGAAGTAGAGCAGTCACTCTAAGGTGATACACCAGAGGGAGTTATTGCTACGCTATTTGGAGTACCTAGATTCCATACTCTCAGGGTCAAGGGAGTAGTACAGGGCCACAAAGTGGGAGTATTGATTGATGGGGGAGCAACCCACAATTTCATTGATGCATCTTGGGTATCCAAGAGGGGTATTTTGATAGAGAAGTTTGAGGGATTTACTGTAGTAGTAGCCAGAAACTCTAGCATGCAGTGCAACTATTGGATTCCAAAATTGAATGTCACATTAGGAAACTACCAGATGCAAGATTCATTTTATGTAGTGGATGTGGCAGATACACATGTAGTATTAGGCATTCAATGGCTTTATTCAATAGGGAAATATACTACAGAATATCGATTAATGGAAATGGAATTCCAGGGACCAGATGGGAAATAGGTAGTTTTGAAGGGCATGAACACTTATCCCCCAAAACCAATCTCTTCATAGAGAATGGAGGCAATGCTCAGGCAGGATGACATAGAATGGTCAGCAAAATGTTTTGTCACCTTTAGGAAACCTCTAGAGAACAACACCCAACACCCAACATATATTTAGGCCTTAATGTAGAAGCACAGAAGGGTATTTCGGGACCTTCGATCAGGTAGACCGCTAGACAGGGGGTTTGAGCACATCATTGAGCTAGAGGAGGGGACACAGGCATTCATCACCACTCCTTACCAACATCCCAAAATATAAAAGGATGAGATCGAGAAGATGATTAAGGAATTACTAGATCTAGGATATATTCGGCCCAGTTCTAGTCCCTTTGCATCATCAGTGGTCTTAGTTAAAAAGAAGGATGGTACACTGCGAATGTGCATCGATTACTAAGAACTCAACAAAAATACACTAAAAATAGGTATCCCATCCCTAGGATTGACAAACTCATGGATGAGCTGTGGGGTGCCAAATACTTTTTGAATATTGATCTTTGCTCGGGCTACCATTAGATCCGAGTAAGATATTAAGACATTTCTAAAACAACTTTCCATTGTCACTATGGTCACTATGAATTCCTAGTCATGCCTTTTGGACTCACTAATGCTTCGGCCACCTTCCATTCATGCATGAACTATACTTTTAGAGCTCAGTTACGTAAGTATTTGCTAGTATTATTTGATAATATTTTGATTTACAACAAAACATGGGAGGAACATCTGAATCATTTGGACAAAGTATTGAGCATTATACAAGAGCACTCACTTTATGCAAAGATGTCCAAGTGTGAATTTGGCATGAACAAGATGTTGTATCTAGGTCACATCATTAGTGCAGAAAGGGTACAGGTGGATATGGGGAAAATCCGAGCTATTAGGGATTGGCCCACATGAAAAATAGTCACAGAAATGAAAGGGTTCTTAGGCCTTTGCACATATTACCGGAGGTATATTGAGGGGTTCTCCCAATTCGCCGCACCACTCATGGATCTCACAAAGAAGGGGGCCTTCACCTGGACATAATTAGTACATAAAATTTTTGAGGAGATGAAAGTCATCATGAGTTCTTTCCTGGTTTTAGCACTACCTGACTTCTTCTGGCCATTTGTAGTAGAATGTGATGCCTCAGGGAGCAATATTTATACAAAACCACCACCCAATTGCATTTGAGAGCATGAAATTGAAAAAATATGAGCGCCACTACTCCATATATGACAAGGATATGTTAGCTATCTTACATGCTCTGACTAAATTTAGACAGTACCTGGTGGGAAAAAAGTTCAAAATCAAGATAGATGATAAGAACCTCAAGTAATTCTTGGAGCAGAAGGATCTGAATGAGCGAAAACAGAAACAGGTTAGCAAGGTTCAAGCCTACGATTTTGAGATAGAGTATGTGAAGGGTAAGAACAATATAGTGGCTGATGCATTATCTAGATGACCTGCTTCATTATCTCTCATGAGTATATCCACAGATTGGAGGTCTCTCCTCTTAGTAGAGTACTCCAAGAATAAATTTGCTTGTGAATTATTGGATGGATAGATTCAGGATGACAAGTACATAATTATCAATGAAATCATCAATTACAAGGGAAGGATTTACCTCGTCCCAGAATTAGCCTTAAAAAGGAAAATCATATAGGAATCACATGACTCTCCATTATCAGGGAATCAAGGTTTCTTCAAGACCCATAGGAATATCCGAGAGAGGTTCTCATGGAAGGGTCTTAAGGGGGAGGTTATGCACCATGTGTGGGAATGCAACATTTGTCAAAAGAATAAGGTCAATCACATCCATCTAGCAGGGTTACTTCGACCACTACTAATTCTAGAACAGAAGTGGGAAAGTATCTCCATGGAATTCATTACAAGGTTTCCCAAGTTCCAAGGGCGAGATTTATTATATGTCGTATTTGATCGATGGGCCAAATTCACCCAAATTTTTTCTATACCATCTGATTACTCCACAGCCCAGGTAGCCAAGTTATTTTTTAGAGAGGTTTTCATATTACATGGGTTACTCAAAAACATAGTCAATGATCGGGACAAAAAATTCACCAGTGCCTTCTAGCAGGAGCTATTCATATTGGTAGGGACAGAACTTGCTACTAGTACGAGCTATCACCCGCAAAGCGATGAAAATACCAAGATTGTTAACGAGTGGGTTGAAGGGTATATGTGTAATTATGTAGTAGGACAATAGAGGACACGGATTAAGTGGCTACACTTAGGGGAATACTGTTACAATACCACCTACCATATATCTATCAAGATGATACCTTTTAAATCATTTTATGGCTATGAGGAACCGAGCTTCACATATCTATCCTTTGGAGACAGCAGAGCACCCAAGGCCAAATATTGGATATAGGATAGTTAAGATATCCTCAAGATCCTGAAAGGGAACTTATAGGTAGCACAGAATCAACAGAAACTATACTTAAATAGACACAGGGTTGAGAGGAGATTCGAGGCAGGAGATATGGTTTATTTATGGTTACAACCATACAGACAATCTTGCCTCAATAAGAAAGGAGCGAAGAAACTAAAACCTCGCTTCTATGGTCCTTACAAGGTACTTTGGAAGGTTGGAGAGGTGGCTTATGAGCTAGAACTACCGGAAGAAAGAAAGATTCACAATGTATTCCATGTGTCCAGTCTCAAGAAAACATTAGGACAACACATTGCTCCATCTACAGAGTTACCTCTTCTAGATGATGAAGGGCTATTGGTACTGATTCCAGAGAAAATCCTATAGGTACGAGAAAGGAAGATCCGAAACAGGGTAATTTGAGAGTATTTGGTGAAATGAAAGGAATTACCTATGGAGGACACCACATGGGAAGGAGAGCAAGTATTGCAGCATCCTAGTTTGCAGTTGCTTGAGGACAAGCAATTTCAAGCAGGAAGGATTGTAATGTCCCCCTCTAATTAAGCATCCCAAACACCCGCTAACCTACTTAATTCCCATAGGTTCTAGTAGGTACTACATGAGATGGAATTGACTGAGTAGATTTTATACTTAGAGCACTCTGGGACATTCCTTCGGCATCAAGTCATCAGTCGAATAGAAGAATCCTTATTTCTTTAGGCTTAAAAGTCAACATTAAAATATAATTAATGCATGCAAAAGTAAATCAAAAACCCTAAAAGTGACATGAAAACCCTAAAAGTTCATGAGATTCTATTTAAGAGGGTGATGAGACCAAAGAAGGGCACTTATGATTATTATTGTTTTGGAGCTCTTGATTAGTAGTACAACGTGCAGCCACGACAGTTGGGGTTGAATACGGTGTCTTTAGCTAACAAGGTTTTAGCAGTGCAATATCTGCCCTAGTCTCATTCAGGATAAAGCATTCATGTTTGTCACCACATCTATCGTATTCATCCTTATTTAGTGCTTCAGTGTATGCCATAAGATTATATGTAGGTTCATCCATATAGATGGGGGGGATTTAGCTGGTAAACCCCAGGGAATTCACCGAGAGTCTGAATCACCATATTTCTTTCGCATGTGGCCTGCATCCTCACTGAGAAGATCACTCTATTACTTTAAGTGATTATCAACCATCAAATTGATCACCTGGAGTAGCTAAGCAGGAGAATAGAGAAGAGTGGGGGTGTGAGCATCATTCAGGTGAATCAATTCACTAGGGTACCTAGAGAGGTTATAACTCTTGCATGCTCTATCCATTCTCTCCAGAACGAGAACACCTACACTTCGACTAAATTTTAGCTACAACAGACCATCCCTCCACCAAAAACATCAACCTTAGCTGATTCAGACTGTTGGGGGTACTATGAAGGAAAAAGAGGTTATTACTTCATCAGCTCGAGTTATCTCGCATGCATATTCTCTTAGGATCATTTTTCAGCTGGCTTATCAGTTTTAAGTGTTACAATCTTTACTACAAAACCTAAACCTAAATTCAACTATAATTTAGGGAAATTTTGCATGCCCGACTATTCAGTAATTTTACATAGAATTAGTAGAATATCAATATTTGGGATATTACATATTCGGTCGAATCTGCCACCGATATTGTCAATCCAATGGTCGGATCCATCATTAATACGTGTCTCATCCGAGAGTGTCGCCAATAACTATTTTAACAGATAAATTTATTGTTGATTTGACTCTATCGTGGACCTGCGGCTGTTGCAACATGTCTCCCTAACTGTGATACTAACTTCTCTACTTTAGTATCCACTTCCTCTTGGTGCGCCATCCTGCTAACTACCATCTCATGCACAATTTTTTAAATTTTTATTATGCAGTGCCTCAAGCATCATGCGGTTACTGGCCCATCCTGTAGGGATTCATCCTGCTACCATTCACTAGCTTTGGCACCATTGCTCCGTTTAACTATTGCAGTTGTACTATGCCCCCAGAAGTAATGGAATCAATGAGATATGGACCTATCCAATGCATCTGTTAACTATTGCAGTTGTACTATGCCCCCAGAAGTAATGGAATCAATGAGATATGGACCTATCCAATGCATCTGTAACTTACCTAGATGTTTCACGAACTTGTTGTCATACATCAGTACCAGGTCTCCTTTCTAAAATTGTTTGTTCTTAATATGTTGATCATGCCAAGTTTTTAGTCAATCCTTCTCAATGTGCTCGTGAAATACTGCAAAAAAATGGTCTTCCTCAAGCTGCACCAACTGAGCCAGGCGCTATTATAATGTTGCTTCATTGTCCATGCCTGTTGCTGCTACTATGCGTAAACTTGGAATAATGTACTCCATCGACATGACTTCCTCTTGTCCATACACCAATTTGAATGATGTTTTTCTTGTCAATCTTTTGCAAGTGGTGAGATATTCCCACAAGACTGCTAGAATATTCAAATCCTAGTAATCATGATTTGCATTACATACATTTGGGAGTGCATTCTCCAACACCTTGTTGAACACCTCCACTGTCCCATTTTCTTGTGGATGATATGGGGTAGTCTTCTTATGTTGTATCTGAACCTCCTCTTTCAATTCATTGACTGTGCGGTTGATGATGTGACTCCCTTGGTCGCTCATCAATATCCTTGAGAACCCAAATAGAGTAACAATGTTGTCAAATAGGAACCTCAATGTTTTCGTAACTATGCAATATACAATGGGTGTAGCCTCCTCCCATCTTGTCAAATAGTCTATCACTGTAATGATGCACTGCACACTAGTTCTCTTCCCAGGTGGGTTGATGGGTATCACAAAGTCCACATCCCATTTATCAAATGGCTGCAACGTCACCTGAGGTACTAGCGGCATCTCATCCCTCCTTAATGATTTTACAACTCTTTGATAGACATCGTAATTCTGCACATATTTCGTCACATCACCATGGAGAGTGGGCCACTAAATCCCTGCGCAGAACACTTTCCTAGTAGTGGCGTGAACACCATCATTTCCACCTACGAGTCCCGCATGTGCATATGCCAATATTTTCCCTTGTTCATGTGGTAGGACACACCACCATAAGATCTCATATGGTCCTAGCTTATAGAGTTGTCTAGCGATCATCTAGAAATCCATGGCCTTAAGAACTAACTGCTTCTTTTGACTTGTAGTAATCTCTTCTGGTGTTGTTCCCGTCCCCAAAAACTAAACTATTTTCTCATAGTAATCATCAACCATCTCAACTCTGAATAGCTGCGCATTTGGAAACCCATCCTCATTGTTTGTTGGTTCATCACCTGTCTCAATCTGTGATAGGTGATTTGGGCCCTCATTCAAGCAATCCGGCTTCACAATTATCTCAAAATCAAAATATTGAAAGAGAAGTAGCCAACGACATATCTTCCCCTCCAACATAGGATTATTGACCCGGTATTTTAAAGTAGAATGTTCTGTGAACATCTTGAAATTACCATCCAATAGGTAATGTCAAAACTTATGTAGCGCATATACCATTGCCAAACCTTCTGTCTCTGTTGTTGTATAATTTTTCTCCACAGACAACATCTTTTGACTAGAAATTTTTTTTGGGTGCTCAATATATCCTTCACTTAGATGTGTCAACACCACTCCCAATGCAATTGATGATGCATCTACGTGGACATGGAACTCCTTAGTCGAATCGGGAAAAACCATCATTGGTGCAGAATCCATCTTGGCATTTAGTGTTTTAAAACTTCCGTGACACTCCTAACTCCATACAAAGACCACATCCTTCTTAAGCAACCTCTCCATAGGAGCCATGATCGTGACATATCCTTGGATGAACTTGCGGTAGTATCTTGTGTGTCCCAGTGTCTCTATCAGTTGCTTCAAATTTGTAGGTGGTGGCATACTCCAAATCAGTGAAATCTTTTCTGGGTCAACCAACAGTCCTTGATTGCAAACAATGTGTCCTAACAACATCTGAAAAGATGCACAAAAAATGCACTTCCTTGATTTTAGCATGATATGATGCTTTTGACATCGCTCCAGCATCAGTCACAGGTTCGCCAGATGGTCCCTAATCATTCCATAAACTGTTCAATCATCCATATAAACCTCCAAAAAATTATGAATGAAATATTTAAATCGAGCGAAAACAATTATAGAGAATATCGTAGGCACATTATTTAGTACAAAGGGCATCATGGTGTACTGAAAACATCCCCATTCCGTAACAAAAGTTGTCTTCTGGAGATCTTCCTTAGCAATCTTAATTTGGTGATAGCCAGAAAATCCATCCATAAATGAATAAATTTCTTGACTGCCCACCACTTCTAGTACCTCATTAGTGAATGGTTTCAGAAATGGATCATGCATGCATGCATCATTCAATTTTTTGAGTTCGACACAAATCCAAACCTCACCTATCTTCTTGTATTACACAACCATGTGGCCGATCGATTCTGATTCCTTAACCGCTTCTATTTTCCTAGCATCTAGCATCCTATCGAGGTCAACTTTGACCCTCTCCTTGTGTTGTGGATTCAAGCGATATGATGGCTTCTTTACTGGATTCGCATGTTGTTTCAACCCAATTTTTATCTCTCCTAAGTCTCCCAGTATTCCCTTCATCTCAGAAAACTTTGTAGGAAACAAACATTGGAATTCATGCAATAGATCCATTATATTTTCCATGGTTTCTTCATCCCAGTAGTCCCCAACATTTGGGTTCTCCTCAGTCCCAATGTTGACCTTCCGAATTTTTAACAGCTGATTCATTAGATTTGTTGGTATGTCAGGTGCTGCAACATCCTGACTACCTTCTGTATCCAAAATATTGATGTTCTGCGGATCCTCACCATCATATAGTCCTCTCGTCACATTGTAACACTGCATCATCGAATGCACCATACATCTCGCATGTGAATCCACTGGATATGCAACTAGAACTACCTTCATAACAACGTTGTGAATGTTCTACAGTGCACTATGAATAGCTGGATTGGTATCTACGAAACTGAAGGTTTGATTGAAGAAAATTGTAAACTATTACCAATTAGTAATCTCTCTGTACAACTCAACTAATACATACCATGACCGCGGAATCTCATCCAACATGTGGATAAAATCATGGACCCACTCATCCTTTGTTCGTGATGCCCACAAGGTTTGACACTCAATCAGGTGATTACTAGGGTTATTCTTCCCATTGTACCTTCAAGTGTGGTACAATTCTGCATTGCCAAAGTGAACTGTCATCAATATTCAACACTTCAACCATCCAATGATCGACTTCTTATGTGTCACCCACCGACGTGCTGGGGTAGCTTTCAATGCTTCATCCAAAGCCAGTAACCGCTGTGGTTCTGACACCTTATCCTCAAATTCAACTAGAAACTCAGACAACTCAAACAGTCTTTCATAGTTTTGTATCTCAACAATTTTTGTTGCGACTCGACACAATTACTGTGTAATCAAGACACACTTCAAAAGTGATACCTCATGCATTCGATTTTGACATTTTTCCAAAGCATCATCATAATCCAAAGACGCAGAGCTAGAGCTGTGCCAACCGAGCTACCCATCGATATTCAGATGGATGTAATCCTCTAAGATGTTATATGTTTGATCCCATCCTCTTACAGATTCCTATTTAAATGGTTCCACATATCTTCATCCTTTAGTTGGGTCCATCGGAGAGACGAACCTAATGTTGCAGTTTTCAAAATTCATAACATGTTTCTTAAAATTGATCACTGCCAAAATGTCATTTTCCCATCCAATCCCCAGCAGTGCAGGATATGAACCTACACCATCAACAAATTCAATAACATCAAAATCAACATAAGTCTTCATCCCCTCCACTTCCACCACAATAATTTGAACTCTCCCAATTGGGATTACTCTGTCCTGGTTATCCAGTTGAAACTGCACAATGGACCAAACCAACTTTGGAATCCCCTGTTATATTTTTATCATTCAATCTAGAATTATATTAGGATATTATCTGAGAGAATAACATGCACAGCAATAAACATAAGAGACAAGAGACACAAAGAATTTTCCTTGGGGAAACCATAAAGGATAAAACCCCACAACTTCCTCAGAGATAGAATGAGCACCAATGGCAGCAGTAAAACCTGAAAATAGAAAAGATGATCTCCATAGCTTGTTCTCTCTCTCACACTTGAGAGATATTCTCCTCTCTCACTCATGTGCCCCAGTGAGTGAGTGTGTGTATGATAAATAGAGAGGCTCACTCTCTATTTATATTCTTTTTTTCACTTAATGTCCACTTCAACATGTTGGCCCCACTTAATAATTACTTACTATGGACGACATCTCTAGGAGAGTCTAATAACCCTAGTGCCCCACAACTGTGGGGACTTTTCCCTCCGATCAACAAGGAGGGTTAACCTCGACACAATTCTGGGGACTATTTCCCTGACTTATAATGGAGGTTTAACCTCAATGACTTTACATGACTTGTTTACAGTATTGATACTTCCCAGAATAAACATACATAATATATACAAGTGAATACATTCTGAAGTTACAATTACATCAACATCCCCATCTTTTTCCTGGTCTGCTTCGTTAAAATGTTGACGTCTGAGCCTAGATCCAGGATGACTGACTCTACCTCTTAGTCTCCAATCTGAATATTCATGCACATCTCTTTTCCAGTCTTTTTCTTTTGCAAAGACTTCACAGTGGAATCCTTTTTTCCCTTGTCTTGTCGATGTTACAGATCCTCAATCTCAGCGAGGGCATCAAGATCTTTCGCCAATGATAAAAAACTCTAGAAAAAGTTCTACAAGGTACCATGCTGTCGTGATGGTCCTGCTACTGTAGTGGAATCAAAAGCAATTCGCATCTCATAGAAAGATAACTTACTGGGATTTCTTCCTATAGTGTCCCAGGTTTCAAAGAATGTATCTCTTTCAGTGTCGACATCAAACTGCACCTTCTACTTCCCAGCTAGCTAAATTTTTTGAAATGGCCTATCATCCCCCATCGTAAAACATCCACGAGTAATGAAAACAACATTAGCATCCTGGGTTATTGGTTCTGCTGATATCTTCACAACAGATGGTCCCTAACTCTGGTTCAGTGGTGGATTCATAGGTTGGTTCACATTCTGATTTGCAGTTTGGTTTTGATTCTGAAGCTGGTTCTGGTTCTATAACTGGTTCTTAATCTGCAACTGATTATGATTTTGGTTTTGCAACTAAGGAATGTTTCCTTCCTGCTACTTTGCGACCAGCTGTGGGAAATTCTCAACAGTGTGGTCAACAATGATACAATAGATACACTATTCTTGCAATTGTGGGAAATATCTATGATAATATCCCAACACTCCATAGTTATAACATTGTATAGGTCTGCAACCTCATCCTCTTCCTCTATCGAACCCCCCACCTCGTCCTCCTAAGAATCCTCCATGACTGTTGATACTGTAGTTGATTGAATTGTTTTTGCTGCGGGGGATTCTGCTATAGATGCGCATAGTGCGGTTGTTGTAGAGCCATCTACATCTGATTATACTACAAAGGTGGAGGAACAAACTGTTGTTGTGGCACAAACTCCATCTGTGGTTGTGACTACTATACAAACTACAATTATGGTTGTGCCTACTGAACAAACTGCATATGTAGTTGCGATGGTGGATGTACCACCTATGGCTGATTTTGTAGTTGCTGCACTGTTCGATGGTCCTCTCCCTTCACATAGTACATGTCCATTATTCTATCCCGGAGGAGATAATATGTGCGACAATACTTATCTTCATGACCAATAGACCGAAAAAATGTGCACTGCAGATTCTTCGATTTCGTGACCATTTTCTACATATATCCACAGTCCTCATGTCAATTCCCATAAATTTGGAAAATACGGCACCTTGGCATGCCACCATAACTCAATGGATTTGGGGCTCCTGACAATAAGTAGTTTCAAAAATTCGGGCATTGATTTAGTACACCAAACTTCCTCCCGATGCTCTTTTACCTTCTTGATATCTTGCAACTGGAGTGTCAAATTCGCTAGTTGTGTTTGGATCTGATCCATAGCAATTGAATTCTCTCAAACATGTGAAGCTTCCAAATTCATTGCAATCTCCAGAGCTTCGCTCTGTGTCGCAATCTTATGCCGCATCAACAAAATTTTGATGTGCAGTACTAATGCCGCAATGAACCATTCCTTATGTTGAAAATCACTCATCTCAAATATGACTCTTTCCATCAGTCTCTTGAATTGTTGATCGAAATCCCAAACAGTTTCATTTGGATATTGCTTTATCTCCTTCATCTCAGTAATGTATTGCACCTAAAATTTCAGTTTTTTGAATTCTTCAATCAATCTTTTTCTAATTTCTTCTAGAGTCTTCGCTAGATTTCCCGTAGGAACTTGTACAAACTTCATGAACCAGTCTAGTGCATGACCTTGAAGGTTTGTCACCAGTTGGCCCTTCTTGATATCATCATCTAGAGTTTGTTTGACAGTCCACACTACTTCACATAAGAACCAGTATTGCTTGGTATCCTTAGTCTCGTTCCCATAAAACATGTGTAACTTTGCATCATCACCCACCATCTTGGGACTTCTTCCTATAGTCGTTGATCTTATACTATTAGATTGTTGTTGACATGTCGGACAAGTAAGTGTTGAGCTAGTATTTCTTCCTGAATGTGGAGCAGTGCACAGAGTTATGGGTACATTTTTTCTCTGGGTCGGTCTTTCCTCCGGATTGGGTGTAGCCTGGTCATCTCCTTCATCATTGTAGGGTTTCTTCTTTCCTTATGGTTTTCTCTCATGGTCTCTCGTTTTGGTCACAGCAGGACTCTCTCCTGTCCTATGCCTCTTCTCTTGCCGAAACCTTGCACCTCCTCTCATAAGACCACTTCCTTCCTCGACTTTCCTCACAGTCCCATCGTAACTTCCACCCATCTACCCTGTATCATTCCATCCAACCCTATTCTCCATGATACCCACAACCTCCACACACTATGGTTATACTCGACGGATTTCATCGTCAATATTTCCTTTTCACAGAATAGCATCTTAATAGACAACTACAAAGATAACAGGAACCTCCCTCTTGTCCCGTTGAATAACTCACTTTCTGCATCACTGTAAGATTTAACTATGTTGATCACAAACTCAGTAATATATCCCTCCAATATACTTTCAATATAAACTTCAAAAACCCTTGATGCTTTGTTGTTAACCTCTTGCAACTGTTCGATCAGTTCTGGGGTTCATCCAGTCAGTTCACCTCCTTGGAAATTTGTCTTCCGATATGTCAATCATGCAAACCACTCATACAAGATGATCAAAAACTCATAAAAAAAACTAATCATGTAGACCATTATGTAGGTACTTTGCCAGCTACTGATCTGTCTTCAGTCCAGGGTTCTCTTTCTCTTTGTCAACAAAATATCGCGCCTTTTGGTTAAACAAATCTTGGAGCACCAGTCTCGTTGGATTGCACAACATTTTCTCCTTCCTAACTACTCCTAACTACTTCTAATAAACTCTACAAAATCATGACCACAATCCATAAAATGCGGTCCAAATCCACAAAATATAACCAAAATACATAAAATATTCTAAATCTGCCTTGCTCTTCATTTTACACCTTTCAAAACATCTTTGACTTTGTTCAACATCCACGATGTTGCACAGCTAACTCACCCCAAAACTGCCCGCCAACACAAGTTTCTCTCGGTCAATGGATTATCTAATTAATTTAGGTGCATCCAACCACATGGTTTCTTCCAAACAATCCTTCACCTCTATGGATATCTCAAGAGGACCTATCATTCATATGGGGGATGAATCATAGATCCTAGCTATAGGGAGAGGTTTTATTAAAATACAACATAGAGAGTTCAAAAATGTGCTCTATGCACCCTCTATTGAAGCAAATTTGTTATTTGTATATCGGATGACACATACTAACCAACCAAAGCAAGCAATATTTGTTACTGGCTCACTAGAGATCACAAATATCTCAACTTGGAAGATTATAGTGAAGGGTGTTGCAAACCATGCCTCCAAGGCATATGAATTCTGACACTTTCTTCCATACTCAGATCTAGTACAACCTCAGCTGCCATTCGAAAGAGGAGGTAAAAACATTCTATCTACACCTTTTGCAAGTGATGTATTTTCTAATGTTTCAGATTCAGAAGATGAGGAACAAGATCAACATGATATTGATATTGATATTGAAACTCAAGAGGATCTAGATCCATATCCAGCTCCTATTCCAAATTAGAAGCCTAAATGGGCACAAAATCTTATTGAAGCAGTTGGGAATGTTGTTGGGGATCCAGACGACAGAAGAAGAATGAGATTCCAGTATCAGAATGAACATGTTGGTCTCTCTCATTTAGTTTCACTTTCTTCATTGAGGTGCAACAAGCTTCCTGAGAGATGCTAATTTATGGTGAGGATTGATCCACAATTCGACCCACTGAAGAAAAAATTGGATCAAGTCAATATTCCTACATGAAGAAGAGACAAATACCAAAAACCTTCTCCTATATATCATCGTATTGGAAGAATATGTAAAAGTTCACAGGAACAGTCCCAGGATGCTGATGCACTCAAGAACAAATATTCTGTATTACTGCTTTAGGGAGTTGCAGATTGCAGAAAAAATTCCACAAGTTTTTCGTCAAAGAGAAAATTTTTCTCTGAAGCATGGAAGCTTGTTTCCAGATTACCTGCTTATTTTTAAGGGGAGGGGGGGATTTCCCGATTTCCCTTTTTTATTAGCCAGTATTTTAATTCATTTATATTGTATGGGTGACTTTTGTCATAGTTTATAGGGCCCAAGTTGTCCAAAGTTAGGATTAAGGGGGGTTTTAGGATTAATTAATATTCCCTTTACCCACATAGTTCTATTTGATTCATTTATCCTAGATTAGCAGGTAATCATCATCCATTTGTACATGGGGGGTACACCTAAGGGTCATATTTCACTTACTGCACCTGATTGCATAAGTTTAGGATCCCTAGGGACCAATCCCTAGATTATAGAATCCCACTCTGAGTGCCACAACCAGTCACCTTTAGTTGGTTGTGGTAGGTAATTAGTCATGCTCAGTTATGATTAAGTTACAATCAATTATATCATAGTCAGTTAGATTTGTGCATGTTTTCTTGATTCATGGGAGTGTAGGCACATTTATTCACCTACCCTCACCTACCTTCATCAGTTAACTTATTGTAGCCTAATTTGGTTAACCAGAGTTAACTAGTGAGCTCTAGTTGTGATTATTTCCACTACGAGTTAGCTAACCAATCAGTTTGATTTGGTAAATTCTGATCTTATCGACAATATTCAAATTGTATTTATTGTACTACCATTGTATTACTAATTAGTTAATGAAGATTGATGTTATGATAATATGAGCAATACTTGTTTGATTTATGTGAAATTTATGTCATGAATTCATTGTTCAGTTTACATTGATTTGATAATTCCACTACATACTTCTTTTCATGTATCTCTCATTTTGGATTGTAGATCTATGGTTCATGAAATTTAACAGCTTGGATGCTAAAATTGCAAGAAATAGTCTTACTGAATTCATCTTTGAAACTAGTGCAAAGGTGTCATTGTAGTCAAGGAACTGGAATTGGGAGAAGAAATTAGCCAATAAACCTACCTTGTACTTCACTGAAGTACCATTAGTAGAATTTTTTTTTCTAAAATTCCACTTACACTTCACTAGATTTCTACCAGGTGGGATAGAGACTAACTCCCATGTTTCATTCTTTTGCAGTGAATGAAATTATTTTTCCATAGAATAATTGCATATTGGGTCATGTGAGTATTATTTATGTTTTTTGGATCATATTCAATCATCAAATAACATTTCCCAGCAAATTTTGGATCCTTGATAGAAATGGCACTTTCGAACTAAGATCTAGTTCTCCTAGGATCTCTAGGATTACTAGCAGCTCCTCTAGCTGCTTGCTTTGTTTTTTCTTCCCAATTAGGCATTGTAGGAGTGTTTGGATTTGCAATCATATCATATTCATCATAATAAATATCATAATCATAAATATCATGAGACACTTCACTTACATCAATAGGTATTGGTGAAGAGGATTCTCCAATTTTAGTTGTTGGGATGGGATCTTCTTCGAATTGAACACTCCTTTCAATGAAGGATTTTTTCATGTTCAAATTGATCCTTTTGTAACCCTTTGAGTCTTCTAGATATCCAATAAATAACCATTCTTGTATTTGTGGCTACAAATCCCTTCTCTTCTCAGGTGGAATTCTAGCTCAACCTTTTGAGCCAAAAATCTTGAAGTGAGGCACATGAGGCTTATGTCCACTCCAAGATTCAAAAGGTGTAACTTTATTCAATGATTTGTGTTGCAACATATTTTTGATATAGTATCCACACTTGATTTCTTCATCCCAAAACTTTAGTGGAAAAGGTTTAGCTTCCATCATGGAAGTAACCATCTCCTTCAGTTATTTATTCTTCCTCTCAGCAACACCATTATGCTTAGGTGTGTATGGAATATAATGCTGCATCTAGACACCTTCATATTAAAAAAATTGAATGAATTCCTATTTTATTTATTCTCCACCATTATCAAATATGAGTGATTTCACCTTTCGACCAGACTGGTTCTATGTTAAGGCTTTGAAAACCTTGAAAAAACCAAAGACTTCTGACTGGTATTAGAGAAAGAAGACCCACTAGTATCTAGAAAATTCATTAATGAATGAGAGGACACATTTTGTGTTACTCAAATATATATGAGGGAATGGTCCAACAATATCAATATGATCAAGCTCAAGGGGTGCAAAGGTTTTCTCCTGGTTGACTCTCTCATACTTATGCTCTAGGTGTTTCCTACGATGAAACCTTGATAGAATCCTTTAGAAAACATGATGTTTGGAATCCCTATGACCATATTATTCTCATGAAAATCAGAAAGGTGCTTGTAATTAATATGGCCAAACCTCTCATGCCACAGTTTCCTTGATTCATTGGCATGAGTGAGGAGAGAGGAGTGGGTTAGGAAAGGTACAAAGTGAGAAAATTGTACACTTTAGATATATGATCAACAAAAACTTTGGACATGACTCTAGTGGTGGATAATTTAAATATTTCAACTTCATTGGGTGTGAATACAACCTTGTTAGGAGACCCAGTATGAGTCATCTGATAGACTAACAAAATATTGGTAGAAATACCTGGGACAAACAAAACACTGTTAAACAAACCATGGTTAAAATATATTCTACCCTTCCCTTTGCATTCGGTTTTAGAATCATCTATGAAAACAATTATAGGATCATTTCAATAATCAAGATATGGGAAAGACTCACTATGTGTCTTGAATCCCCTGAATCTATGATGAAAGAGGAGGATTTTTTTAGTGTTTTCTACTAAGGCATGACATCTCTCCTTATCTTTAGAATTTGATCCTCCCCCTTCTTTGCGCCATCAGGAATATATATATTTTTCTTCTCAAGGACTTGAGACACCATATCAATTTATTTCTTCATGCATGAGCTTTGAGGATGAAAACCCCTATTACAATATGTGCGCTTAGTCGTTTAAACCTTTCCTTTCTCCTTTTGTGGATTATTCTTGGATCTTGGAGACTCATCTTGAGACTTCTGCTTGTATTTATTTTGATCATGTGGATTCTTTGGATTAGCCTTATTCTTTCCTCTGGAATATTTCTTAGAGTCTCTAGTAGCTAAAGCTTGATCTTTGGAAGGTTTATGGTACCCATCAAAACTAACTTATGTTTCTAGTGAGTTAATGATTCCATGGATTCTGCAAGTGATGGAATCTTTCAATTTCAAGCTGTGATATTGGTAGCATGGAAGGTTGAAAGAAACACTGAATAATCATGGATTATATTTTAAAGTATTTCCAATATTAGTCTCTCATCCTTCTTTTCAATCCCACATTGCTTCAGTTGAAGAACATGAGATTTTAATTTAGAGAAATAGTCTTGTAAGGTTTCAAAATTGCTTGAACTTAGTGAAACAAGATCATTCTCCTTTTGATGGCCCTTCAATTCATTTGTCTTTCCAAACAAATATTAAATATTTTCCCATACTTAATTTGTTGTTGATAATCCATCTAGATGGAAAAGAAGGTCTCTAGAAATACTGATATGGAAGGGACCAAAAGCCTCATATTTTATGTTATTCCACTTTCTCTTCTCTATTGTAGAATTAGGTGTCATTTCAGTTTCCATGGTAATGTTGAAGAGTCCCTTTATCGTCAACAATATCTCTATCTAACCATTCCATTCGAAATAATTAAATGGATTCAAGATGATAGGTTGAAATTGATCCATGGATTCAATGAATGTGCCCCTAAAAAACTGGTTACGCTCCTGATAGAGTAAGAAATTGATATTGTTACCACCACCAACAATTTAAAGGAGACAATTATAGATAATGAAGCTCTAATACCATGTGAAAATTCATCCAAGACTTAGCACAACTGATCTCACAAAAAAATGTCAACCAATATGCAAAATTTTCGATCAAAATTGGAGACTAAATAGGTGTATAACAAAAAATTGTATTGAATAAGTGTACACCAGAAAAAATTAGGAAATGGCATGTTTGTCCAAATATATAATTATATCATGGATTCAAATTCCTTAAAAGGAAAGAAAAGTCCTCACAAAAACCATGCTTACTTTAATTAAAAAATACCCCCTAGGTGCATAAAACACTTTCCAAACCAGTCAAGGATGTTATGAATTAGACAAATAAGGTATGTCAACTAATGAGCGATGGAAATTCAGTAAAATCATTCCTTTTATATATAAAAAGAGGAAGTATGTCTTGGACAAAAAAATGAGGTAGTTTCCATGTGACTAGCTTTATCCTTTTCCACTTTAAAGTAGAAAAAGTTGGACAAAGAAGAAAAATAAGGATATGCACCCTTATAAATTGGACAGTCAATAAAGGAGATAAAGTCTTGTCCATAATTAGGATAAATGTGCTCCTAGGGATAATCATTGCAAGTGTTGACCAAATAATGCAAGTCACTGTCCAACTACCTAGTATAACACCTAGGAAATTAATCATCATGAATAATAAAAGAAATCATAAGTATGATGATGGGTTTTTGAATATTCAAACATTAATATTGGAAAGGATTGAAGAGGTTCTAGTTCATATTTTACACTGCCCCCTTTCATCTTTCTAATGTGAGTTTTGTTGGAAGTCTAAACCTTCCTTAAAGGGTTCTTAATGTGTAAATATACTCTTTACAGGATATTGCCATAATCGAAATACTTGGGATTTTAAAGAACTCTATTCCTAAATAAAAGTTATTTAGGAAAAAACATTTTGTTGTTGACCATCTAGTTGAAGAGAGGATAATTCAATTCTCTCTACTAATATTAATATTGAATTCAGAAGATGAGTTATTGTTTTGTTAGCATTAGTAATTTATGTTTACCCAATTTATTTATAAATGCTATTTTATATCGACATTATTTGCTTATGGAGTGGTTTACCCAAATGACTAGGGTTTGTATTATGGAAATAAAAGCCTCATATCATAAATCATTGATGGCTATATTCTAAGCTTTAATTAGTCATTAACATGATTGTTAATTTATTAGGGTTTAACCCTGTTTAGTTTGTTTACGGCCTCCATGGTGGAGAAATATTGTAACTTTGTCCATGTAACATGGTCAGGTTTGAATCTTGAACAGGAAACCCTGTTTTTTCTCTCAATTTGAATATACAGAATGAAGCATGAGTCTAACTACTTTATTTATGTAATTACACCTTGTTTATAATTCTTAATCACCATAATACTTACTATTAATAGTATCTCACCTTGTTTATAATTCTTAATCACCATAATACTTACTATTAATAGTATCTCACCTCGTTTATAATTCTTAATCACCATAATACTTGATTAATAATATTTACATAGCCACCCTAAATTTTATTTTTGACGTTGACTCTCTAACATGAAGATGTTACATTCATACTAGAGAGAATTTCTTACTTGGCTTAGTGGCTGAAAAAACCTAAAATTTTTATCTACATGTTAAAGTAAACTTAGTAGAGTTCTCCATGGGTGATTTCCACTAGATTACCATTATAATGGTAAAATCAAGTCCTTAAATATTCCATTTTCAATAATTTCTATTATAATATAAATCATGTTTAAAACCTTAACTTGGTATCACTAGTTTTCTAGGTTGAAGGAGGAGAAACACTGTTTCTCATGACTTAAGAAGCACCATTGAAAATCAAATGTGGCCTTGATTAATACTCTTAACCTTTTCAAGAACATGGAATTCATATTGGTGTTTTAAAATAACCAAAAACCCATTCCCATACTTAGGATAAAATAATTAATCTTTTTTATTAATCTCCTAGGTCCTACACTAACTAGTTGGCATCCACATGCACCATTTGGTCAAAACTTGCCTAAAATTTGTCCATGAGCACCTTCATAAGATTCTAACAACTCTGCATATTTCCTAATTTAGCAAGTGTGCATTATTGCTTTTAAGCAACTTTTAAGGAAAAAGGAGAAAGCTAGTCACATGGAAACTACCTTATTTTTTGAACAACTCATCCTCCATATTTTTATCTCATGAAAGCATGAGTATATTCATTTTCCATAACTTATCAACTATACACTTCACTCAGCCAATTTGTGACCTCCTTGACTAGTTTGGAAAGTATTTTATCCACCTAGGGATGATTTTTGACTTTTAGTAAGCCTTCTTTTGTGAGGATTCAAATTGCATCCTTAGTTATTCAAAAATATGATGTAATTATATATTTTAACAACCTATTACTTTATAAGTTTGTCTAATGTAAACTTATGGAACACAATTTTGTGTTATGCACCAATTTTAGCCTCCAATTTGAGTGGATCTATGCATGTTTTTCAAGAAATTTTGTGAGTTCAATTGATCTAAACTTGGGATTAACTTTCACATGATACCAGAGCTCCTTTACCTTGATTTTATCCTATATTATTTCTTTTATAGGATCGAAATCACTCTAATAAGGAGCACATTCAATCTGTTCATGGCGTAGTTTCTGAAGAAATGGATCAATCTCACCATATCATCTTAACTCCGTTAAACTACTTTGATTCGAAGGAACATATGGATATTTTGATGAGGAGTAAAGGCCTCTTCAGAGTGACCATGGAAACTAAGGCTGTGACCAATGCAACAACAAACAAGATCAAGTGGCACAATAGGAGAGATGAGGCGTATCGTCCCTTGTGCCTCAACATTTCCACAGACCTTCTTTTCCATCTAGATGGATTGACATTACCAAATGAAGTATGGGATAAACTCCAAACCTTATTTGGAAAGACAAGTGAAATGAGGGGATATTCACTAGACAATTATCTTTTCTCACTGAGTCCAATCAATTTCTAGTCCTTACAAGTCTACTTCTCCAAGTTCAAATCTCTTGTTCTTCAATTAAAGCATGTTGTATTAAAAATAAAGATGAACAACTACCATTGGATATCCTTTCTAAGCTTTGCCCTGACTATTCAATGTTTGTATCGACCTTGCATGCCACAAAATTGACAGTTTGAAACTAGAAGATGCCTTGAATTGTAGAGTTCATGAAAACCTTGATGTAGGAGAAAGATAAGTTGGTCATGATGGGAACCATAAATCCTTCCAAATATAAATATTTGGTTGTTGGATATTTAAAAGTGAATTCCAAAGGCAAGAAGAAGTCAAAGAAGCATCCTGATAAAAATAAATAAAAGTTCAAGTCTCACGAGGAGACTTTAAGATCAAAGAAGAATTCCCAGAAGAAGAAAGGTAAAGGTGAAATGAGTAAGTGTGCATATTGTCATAAGGGATATCATATTGAGAGCTCTTTCATGAATACACAAATTGATATGTTGAATCAACTCCTTGAAAAGCACATCTCTCTTCCTGAAGGATCAAAGAAGGTGGATAATGCAATCAAAATTTGAAGACAAGGAGATACTTCATGCATTGGTAGAAAGCGCTATAAGATATTCTTCATTTATAATTTATTATATAGATTTGAGATATATGGTTTCGACAAGGGAGACATTCTGCTCTCTTGATGACTCAAATGGTCCAAAAATTGTTTTCGGAGATGATTATGAAACTGAAAGTAAATGGAAGGGTAGAATATATCTTGACCATGGTTCCTTCAATAATGTTTTGTATGTACCAAGTCTTTCTTCTAATCTCTTGTTAATTTATGAGATGACCCACACTGGGTCTCCTAATAAGGTTGTATTCTCTCCCAACGATGTTGAAATCACTGAAATTTTGAATGGTACAGTCATAGTAAAGGGTTTTGTTGATCATCGCTCTAATGTGTACAAGTTCTCACACTTCATGTCCTTCTAAAACCCCTCTTCTCTCCTCACCCATGCTAATGAAGAGAGAAATATATGGAATGAAAGGTTTGGACATCTAAACTACAATTACCTATCTAATTTATGTGATAAAGACATGGTCATAGAGTTTCCCAAAATCATATTTTCTTAAGGTGTCTGTCAAGGATGCCTTCTAGGAAAACACCCAAAGAACAAGCATTAGAGAGTCAGTCATGACCAAACCTCTACACCCCTTGATATTATTCACAGTGACATTGTTGGTCCTTTCCCTCATATGTCAGTGAGCCAAGCCAAATATGTCATAACCCTCTGTTAGCACTATTTTATTTTTGCGACAATTAGTGATATCATCGTATCAATTTTAGGCTTCATTGGTGATTTGGTAGTTTCAATGTTTTTCTCATTTTATAATGCATACAAATTTCAAGGTTTGGCCAGAAAAGAAAACAAAGAGAACTTTATGTAATTGCCACTAAAAATGGTTTCTATGTCAATAGTCAATGGTTGGTTGGCATATTTGGATCTATGTTCTTCAGAAATTTGTTTTTATAAACTTGAGGCCCAAGTTTATTTTACTAAAAAAATATGTAATATATATTGTCCTTAAAGTTTTAAGGTTTAGATTGTTAAAAGATATTGGCGCAAGGCCAATTTTTAAGTCTAATCTCAGCACCGAGAGCCTTTCACATGTCAATGAAGTACCTACCACATCAACACAAGTCAACGAAAAACCAAAGCTCGAAAACCAAGCAAAAGCACTGATATGAGAATGAGTAACATATAGTACACTTTACATCAAGACAACTTGAAACCATCGGCTCATAAAAAAAAATGTAAAGCTAAATTATTTGGCGCATATGGGATAGTGGTCCACACAGCCGAAGAAATATAAAAAGGAAGGTTTTAAATCACAATGCCACACAGCCGAAGAAATATTCATGGGGAATTATTTCAAAATAAATTGGTTGGTTTAAAATTTTGTTAAAAAAAATTCGGTTGATGGTTCATATTAAAACCCCGATGAGATCAATCGATTGCAGTCATTAGGCTGGAGAAGATGGTGTAAGTTTAGCGTTCAAAGGAATCATCGGAATTTTATGCCGACATGTATATTTATACACATGTTGATACAATATTCTTTTGTTAGCTATATTAACGATAAAAAAATTATTCCGCTGGAAGAAGTGAAGTGAGTTTAACGACCAAAGGGTTGACAGAAATTTGGTTTTGTTAATTGGAAAGAACCGTGAATCCAACTTGGCTGAGACTAGTTTCAATCCTTTGGAGAAAATTGTGGATTGTCTCTCTGTTGTATGGGGAGTTGTAAATCATCTTAAATATGTCAAATATTCTGTATATATTCGTTCATCAATTAAGGAAAAACTTCCATTTTGGGAAGACACGATAACAAATCCAGTCAAATGATCCAAACTTCATCGGCTGTCGTGCAATTTCCTCATATTCAGACTTGTTCCATTGTAGTAGCCAATATTTCCCGGTACAACATGAATTCGACTCTGTGTAATAGCATAAACAAAAGATGATTGAAACCCCTTTCTAATTGCTTGGACTTGGCCATGTTGAAACTAGGATTCTGCCCAAATATATCCAATGAAGGGATTGTCTATATAGGTGCTCGTTACTCATATCTGCAAGAACTTGATTTGTACAGATCTGTAGCAGTTGGGATGTTGGATTAGAAGCATTTTACAATGGTTTACTGAGGTTAAAGAGTATTAATGTTTCTTACTTCACACATGTTGCTCACAATGGTCAGACATATTTTGCTCAACTGCAAAAACTTCACCAGTTTGAAATTCGAGGTTTCTTTGGGATTTCTTCTTAGTATTTCTACAATCGCTTTAGGATGTAAGAGTATTTTTGAATTATATATCAAAAGGTCTCTACGGTGTTAATGATGTTGGAATATTGGCTGTAGCTGAGTCTTGCCAAAATTTGTGACAGATAAATGTCTCATATGATCCAATCACAGATGTTGGGTTGTTAGCATTGGCAGGTTTTAGATGCTTACAGGACATCAAGTTAGTTTATTTGAAATGCAACGGATGTTCTAATCAATGGTGCCACAGAAGTTGCTTCTCTCATTTTTGAGTGTGGATGAAACAATGAAAAATCCAAAGTCACAGAGTGCTCAAGGATAAGGGGAAACAAATACAATGGTTGGACGAGGTAGAGGCATGCGCAGGCGATGAGATACTGAGGATTATTTAGATGATAACTATTTTGTTGTTTTATTGCCTAGGATAGATAGAGAATTAATCCCATATTCCTATATTCTCAACATTTGTTGACCAACTCTAGAATTGGAATTACAATGTTTGTAATGTATATTTGTTTGATTTCAGTATCCAGGTGATTGTATGGCGTCACTTTCTGCATAGTAATTTGAACAGCCTCATGTAAATATTTTGATTAATATGGATCTTGTTAGGAACGAGAAAGAAATTGAGAAGTTTTCTTGACCCAAATACGATATTATTGATGGCAGAGTTGAGTGAGCATATGGCTCCATGGTTCGCTTAGGTGTCAAAGTATTGGCATATTTGCTTGGTGACAATAATATGGTAAACCTCTTTCCTTTTGATATCAGTTCATATGGAAAACACATAGATCCACAAGCATATTCAACACCAATTTAGTATAATAGTCAAAAGACATAGGTATACCTTTATTCACTTCATTTTTAGGCAAGATGTGAAGGTCATGGGCTGGAAGATGATTCAGAAATATTAAAACTAGCTGATAAAAAGTAGAAAACTCAGAATTAAATCATCTTCAACAATTTTAACATTCGTATTGGATATTCCACATATTCAGGTGTTTGTTTTCAAATCAGAATCAGTTGGCAGCATCAAGAGAATCCTTAGGCATTCGAAACCCAACAAAGCAAGAAGACAAGTTTTTTGGAAATGACTTTTTTACTAGTCAACTTCAACCATATGTATTGGATAAATGAGAATGAATTCTAAAAAAATGAATGATTTTTTTCGTCAACATGGATTCATGTACGAAATCCTTTCAGTTCCTTCACAGGTGTCACGGTTTGGGATATTAGAAGTGATCTTTACAACGCCTTTTTGTCTTGATTTCAATTTCCTATTTTAGTCATTAATTTCAAATGACTATTCCACGGATATCGATAGGGGTATAGAAAAAATAAAAGATGGGTTTTGATGGGAACAGGGTAATTTACAAAAACATTTCTCAATTTTTATACATCTATTACTCTTTGTGATATACAAGTGTGGCTTCAAAGCCTATTTTCATAAATTCTGCTTCTAAAAAGAAGGAAATAAGTTGAAACATGTCATTTTCTATTTGTAACTGTTTTTATTTTGGGAAGGGATTGGAATTAAAAGTGGGAGTCTAAGTAGTCATAGTTTTTTCTATATATTCATATGTAATAGAAAGAAATAGGGTTCGACTCTTATGGGAAGAGGAGGATCTTTCATTGTAATTATTGAGTTTTTGTTTCAATTTCTGAATGTAAATAAAGTTGCAGAGAGGAAAATTGGAAATTCTTCTAGGAAAATATTCTTGTGTTAGTGTTTTCTGAGTAAGTAACCTTCTTATGTGACTGTTTTTCTAGTTTCCACCTCATTTTGTATCTTTCCTTCATGTTTGAGTAAGGATTATATGAATCAAAATTCATTCTTTGATGCTCTAGTTCATAGATTCAAACATTTTTAAATATTTTCTGCTAAATTTATTACAGAACTCATCCTTGTTAGATGCTCTATTTTAATGGACTGTTTTACTTTGTCTACTACCACCTTGCAATGCCTGAAGTCTGAGAAAATGGTGTTTACCTTTCCTTTTTCATTGTCCTTTTAAAACCCCAATACCTTGCAAATTAAACCAATATATGTTTATTGACTCCATTGCCCAACGGTCTCTTTTCAAGTATGTCCTATGAAACCTTTATAAAAAAACTTGTCCTATTAGAAATCTAACCTTATGAGTGTTATTGTTGAAAATTTTGAGTATTTTCCTTGATACAAGCCAATGAAAATTTGAGTGCTAAAAAGGAAACCCCGAGGTAACCACAAAACCAATTTTAGACTGTATTATGACCTCATACAGTCAGAGAGGGATATCTCAAGAATCATAAATCTTTCTTTAAGTCAAAATATTCAATATTAACACTCAGAAGGTCATATTTTTGATATGAGAAGTTTGTTTTATAAAGGTTTCGTGGGATAGACTTGAAAAGAGACTGTTGGGGAATGGAGTCAATAAACATATATTGGTTTAATCTGCTAAACATTGGGGTTTGAAAATGACAATGACAAAGGCAAGGTAGACACCATTTCTTCATACTTTAGGCATTGCAAGGTGGTAGTAGACTAAGGAAAACACTCCATTAGAATTCCAAATCTAACAAGGATGAGTTCTGTAATAACTTTAGAAGAAAAGATTTAAAAATGTTTGAATCTATGAATTAGAGCATCAAAGGATGAATTGTGGTTCATATAAACCTTAATCAAACATGAAAGAAAGATACAGAATGTGGTGGAAACTAGAAAAAAGATCACATAAGAAGGTTACTTATTGAGAAAACATTGGCATAAGAATCGTTGCCTTGAATAATTTCCAATCTTCCTCTCTGCAACTTAATTTACATTCATAAATTGAAACAAAACCCAATAATTACAATGAAAGAGACTCCTCTTCCCATGATAGTGGAGTCCTATTTCTGTCTATTACATATGAATATATAGCAAAAACTATGAATACCCAATCTCTCATTTCAAACTCTAACCCTTTCCCAAAATAGAAACAATTACAAATAGAAAATGACATGTTTTAACTGATTTTTCCTACTTTTTAGGAGGTGAATTTATGAAAAATAGGCTTTGAAGCCGTCCCTTTATATCTCAAACAATAACAACTTTGTAAACACTGAGATATGTTTTTGTAAATTAACATGTTCCCATCAAAACCCACATTTTAGTTTTTCTAGATCCTTCTCCATCCTCAGAATCTGCATTTAAAATTAATGACTAAAACAAGAAATTGAAATATGGAAAAAAGGCGTTGTAAAGATCACTTTGAATCTCCCAAACCTTGACACCTGTGAAGAAAATAAAATTGAATTTTGTAGATGAATCCATTTTTAAGAAGATCCTCTTTCAATTTTTTAGAATTCATTCTCATTTAGCCAATACAGATGTTCTAAGTAGACTCATAAAATAATCATTTCCAAAAAAATTGTCTTGCTTCTTTGATGGGTTTTGAATGCCAGAGGATGCTCTTGATGTTGCTAGTTTCTTCTTAATTGAAAACAAACACATGAAGATGTGGAATATCCAAGAATAAAGTTAAAATTGTTGAAGATGATTTAATGTTGAGTTTTCCACCTGTATCAGTTAGTTTTAATATTTCTGTTGCTAAAAGAAAATCCATAGAGGCCTTAGAAATGATCAAACTTCCACACAATCTAAATAGGGATGGTGGCCTCGAGGTGAGCACTAGTTGGCTTCCCTCTATTCTCAATCGGAAAGGCGACTTTCCCCCTCATTCTATCCCTTGACTTTGTTCCCCTTGATCTTAACCTTTTTCCGTTTTGCCCTTTTCCCTCATTCAAGCCCTTCTCCTTTCTTTTTTTGTCCTCCTTCATTGTCCTTAAATAAAACCATAATTTCAAATACTTTAAAATTTAAAATTGAAATATCAAATTAAAAATCAATTTAAAATTTTAGGAAAATTAAAATTGAAATTAAAAATTAAATTTAAAAATATAGTTAAAATTAAATTAAAATCAACATTATTAACCTTTTCGACCTTTCCTTGTCCTAAATTTGACCAAAAAGATTTCAATCACATTTTAATAATTTTTTTTAATTATAAGTAAAAATAAGAAATTTGAATTAACTTTCTATTAGCCTTAAAGATTTTTAACATTCTTTAAGTTTTAGACACATTAATAATTGTTGGCTATCGTGGGCAGACCTGGGTTTACTATATTTAACCAACAACACCCCTAGCTCACTCGCCCTTTCGGCGACAGACCGCAAAGCGGCACGAAGTCTCACCCGAAGTGATTCTAATGGGTTGGCCAAGGACTTTAGTGTCTTGGGCCAGGTTCAGTGGTGGTCCTACTCGTCTCTTTCTCTGCGCGCCGCGCGACTCCTCTGCTCGCGTCATGCGATCTCCTAGTCTCGCAACTCTTCTAGCCGCGAGATATTCCTTTATACTATCGTGCGGTTCCTTTCTACGTCACACACTTTCCCTGACTCATGATATCTCCAACCTTACCGCATCGCCGCGCCCCATGCGACACGCAGCTCCTTCCCAATGCTAAGTCCTCAACCTGCGGTATCGCGCACCGTAGCTCCTCTGCCAGTGCGGTATCACCTCTCTGTGATATCCTACCTCCGCGGCTTAGCGCACTTAGCGTTTCTCATGTCGGCGTGCAAGACTTAGCATACAAGGCTGTTTAATACTACGACTAGTGACTGTCTCACGCAAAGCATAAATGAACCCATGTACAACATGCCAAAGACTTAGACTTATGTTTATCCTTCTATATTACTGTGAACTGATTAAAACCTTCATTCATTAAACTGTAAACAAAGTCCATGAAATGACTGAGAATTGCATAAGTAAACATAACACATAATCCAATCACATAACACTTGATTTAACGTGGTTCACCTCCAAGATGGAAGTTACGTCCACAGAACTATGTTTTTATTATAGCTCAGGGGAAGGTAAAACACAGTTCTGCTGCACCACATATGCAGCTCGATATTTTCTCTCTTAGATCTCTTTTCCTCTCTATATTTCTCTCCTACAATATACTCTTCCCTCTCTATTGATCCCTGCGGATCATTACATGCATGCTCTATAAGACAGCTACTGGTTACAGTAAGATGGCTACCGATAATAACAGAACCATAGCTCAACTCTATTACAATACAAGTTAACTGTGAGCTAACAGACTCAATGGCTAACTATATGTTATCCGACTAGCTGGATGGCCTAAAATGCCCAAAATGCCAACCTTTTACGATACAAATTACATCCCTTTATAGGCAGCCCAAAGGTCTTGCCATTACAACACTGTGGGCCTGTCCCAACAGTAACCCAAACCCTAACTAGTGACAGTCGGCCATATCTGTACTTGAGGTAGCCGCTTTCCGTCACACCACAGCTCTCTGCAGTATTCCATGCTTCCCGGCACTGATCATGGGTACTGTGCACCACTTCGCTTTTTTGTCCTTCATCTTCAATGCTTCAGCCTCGTTGCTCCTTCTCCTTTATGAGGGTCACTGAGCCCTCCTGTCTTCCGCCGCTGCCTTCAATGCAGTGGGTGAGCTCTGTCTTCTCAGCCGCTCAAGTACCGTTGCCTTTCTTGACTTCTCTATCTTAAAAGTCATGGTTTTTGGCTCTGCTCTCCAGCTGGAAACGTGCTACAGCGTCGTAGCTTTGTCTTATCTTCTTTCCGCCAAAAATTATCTCTCCGCTAAACTAGCAGCTTCTTCTGTAGCTGCGGGACCCTGCTCCAACAGTCCCCTAACACTTACTTGTGGCTCATCCTCGAGCCACTTCTAGCGGGCTTCTCTTGCTGTATCTTTGCCTTGGATTCCTGCGAAGTCCTCTGCAACCTGTCTCGAATTCCTGCGACTTCCTTCTGCATCACTTTGACACGCTCTTGTAGTTTCTATAACTTGGTTCACTGGGCTCTCTTATCCTTCCCGCCCGTAGTCATGGTCTCGCTCTCGTCGCTCCTAAAACCTTTTAAGAACCTTCTAGTGTTTGAAAGGTCTTCCATAGATATCCTTTCCTCTTTATCTGGGTTAGAACTTTTATCACAAGTAAAATCTGTATCTTCCAGCCTTCTCAAACATTTCCTTCAGCCTGGAACCTTGTATATGAAAGAGATACAAACCATGAATTCCGTTTCGAGAACAAGCCTTTGTCTGCATTCTGGAATTCTATCGACTGCTGGGTTTGTTGTCCTCTTCCACTTTTCTTCTCTTCGAGGTGCTCCAGGTACACATGCTGCCTCTGATCGTCAGATTTTTGTTTCGTTGTCTCCGCAATCTTTTGTGCTTCTCTTAGCTAATCAGATAGGTCGGCGACCTTCTCCCATTGCTTTCTTTTTCTCATTTTTACTTTCCGCCTAGCGGGAGATTTTTTCTCATCATTCTTCTGCTCTGCTTTCTTATCTTCAGTGATCGGCTCGACGTTCTTCTTCTCCTTAGCAGAGACTTTGGTGACAACTTCTACTTCTGGCGCTTGACTCTTCATCCTTGGCGGCTGTCTGACCTGTGATGTACTTAATTTCACAACCCTGGGCGGCATCGTCATGGCGGACCTACGGCCACCAGGGTCGAAGCGTCTCGGCATGTATTCTAGAGGTTCGTCCTTGGACATAACCCTCTCAGTACAAAACGACGAATGTGCAATGGCTGCAAATTCTGAAAATCACAGCACTCTGTAACAAACTTAGCTCTTCACAGGGAATTCGTAACAACTTTACTCTATAGATCTCGATTTTTTTGCAAACGTAACCGTCCCAATTGAATACTTTCTGATTTTATACCCAATACGATAATCCCGGACGTAACGATCATCTAGACTGAACCCATCGGTCATCATCAATTCCTGGACAAGACCACACCCGTCATCCGATCCTTAATAAATGTGGAAATCCAATCGAATTTCCCTCGAAACGTGTGTGTACAGGCGCCGGTCTCGTCGGAGATTTGCCAAATTTGGAAAAATTTATTATACTGCTGCCAAATCTATGGTAAGATATACCAGTCATTTCCTCATTAACTACCTGTTAGATGCTGACTTGACTGGCCCTTTGTCGGTTGCAAAACTGAGTACGTGGCACGGGGGAACATCGCACTGCCGCGATGCGACTCCGCATCACCTGCGTAAAACACTACTACTTTTTTTCTTTTTTTTTTTCAAAATGAATCGACCTTATGTGATTCCTCATACTTAGAATAATACCTGCCGGTGTAAACTAGTTCCCGGTGCGATGCCTCCTTTCAACTACACTGGACATCTGCACCACCATAAACTGGCTAAGCTAGGTCTGAGAGGCGGGGTGGCTTATCACTATAGAGCTTAAGCTTACTGCCATTAATCCATGTGGGAAGAAGCTCCCCATTAAGCTGGCTGAGCTGAACGACACCTCCCTCTGTGACTTGTTGTATCTGATATGGCCCCAGCCAATGCGTCTTGAACTTTCCTGGAAACTTAATGAATTTGCTGTCATAGAGGAGCACTAGATCTCCGATCTGGAAAGTCTTATTCTTAATGTGTCTGTCATGCCAAGGTTTTTCTCCATTAGAGGGAATATGAGGTCAAAAATGGGCCTCAAAAGGACCAAAATGTAGTATAAAAATCAACCAATTACATTCTAGTAGATGACATCATCCCCCATGGTTGAGGTGGCATTGCATGAGTTAAGAATGTTTATTTGTCACATTTTCTGTGGTGGATGAAAATCCATAGTTAACCAAGGTAGTGGTACAAGTACTTTTAAGTCATAAAGTGAAGTACTCACAATAAAAGTCATTTCACACTTTCTCATAAAATAATATTATTGTTATTTTCAAGTAAAGTACTCACAATTCACTTTTTCATAAAATAATATTATTGTCATTTTCAAGTAAAGTACTCATAATTCATAAAAATGTCTTTTCACATTTTTTTATAAAATAATATATTGTCATTTTCATGTTTCTTAATTTTAAATTATATATTCACTCAATTGTATTTAATATCATAATGTCAAACTTATATATATATAATCTTGTACTTTTAAAATAAATTAAATTCATGAATGATATTTATATGAAAAAAATATGTTAGTTATGCATATAAATTAAATTCATTTTTGTTTAATTTTATTTACAAGTTCAAGACAAATAAATGTTAGAGGACAATAAATTTTTGGGAATTACAATGAATCTTAGTCACATCATTCTAGAGTTATTTTATTAATTTTATTTATAGTCAATTTAGAAAAGTAACTCAACCATGGTTATTTATATTGTGCATAAAAAGTAGTGTAGGAGGTGAGTTGTCATATATACCTACCCCATAAAACCCCTAACTCATAGTATTTTAATATATCTTATATTTTTGTAGTACATCTCTTAGGAGGCCCATTTTTGACCTCAAATTCTCTCTAATGGTGCCTTCTGCACTTTCTGATGGAATCCGGCGATGAATCTCTCTTCTTCTAAGACAAGCAGCTATGCTAGCCTTTTCTCCACTGTGTCTATATCAGTCATCCCAGTAATCTCAGCGATTCTTAAACTGGGGATAATATACTCCATAGGCATAACAGCCTCCTGTCCATACACCAAGCTGAAAGGTGTGTGTCCCATAAGTTTCTTGCATGTGGTCCTGTACGCCCATAATATAGCGTTAACTCTGAGGTCCCAATCATTCCTTTGGCTATTGCAGATCTTAGTAAGAGCATTTTCTAAAATATTATTAAAGGCCTCCACCATACCATTAGCCTGGGGGTGATAGGGAGTGCTCTTATGGTGCTGAATCTGGAATTCTTCTGTCAACGCCTCAATAGTGCTGTTCAAGAAATGTGTGCCTTGATCGCTCATCAAAATTACTGGGCATCCAAATCTACTGATGATGTTTTCAAAAAGGAATTGTGCGGCTGTAGCAGCATCACAATTTCTTACTGCTTTGGCCTCTGCCCATCTAGTGAGGTACTCTATTGCAGTGATAATATATCTCGCACCAGTGCGCTTTCCTGGTGGGTTGATAGGACCCACAAAATCTATAGCCCATTTGTCAAATGGGCGCAGCGTGACCTGCAATTGCAGTGGCATTTCATCGCGTCGCGAGGGTTTTCCTACCCTTTGGCAGATATCGCAACATCTGTAAAAGTCCTTGGTGTTTTTATGCAACGTAGGCCACCATAATCCTGCCTCCAGGATTTTCTACGCAGTCGGATTTCTTGCGAAATGAACTCCTGCGGTTCCTGAATGTGCCTCTCTGATAATAGTGTCTTTTTCATGCGGCATCACACATCTGCGCAGAACTTCATCCGGACCTAACTTGTATAGGTGTCCTGCGATGAGGGTGAAGTATGCTGCTTTAAACACCAACTGCTTCTTTTGCTGCTTAGTAAACTCATCAGGTGCTACTCCTGTAGTGAGAAATTGAATAATATCGGCATAGTACTCATCTGCGATCTGGATAGAAAACAATGGCGCATCTGGCAGATTGTCATCTAGGTTACTTGGCTCTTCTCCTGATTCTATCCGCGACAGATGATCAGGTCCGGCATTCAGTCTGCCTGGTTTCACAATGATTTCAAAATCATACTCCTGAAAGAGGAGTAACCATCTGCAGATTCTCCCCCCTAACACTGGCTTATTGACCAGATACTTCAAGGCGGAATGGTCAGTAAACATTTTGAATGGGGAACCCAATAGGTAGTGCCTGAACTTCTGCAGCGCATACACCATAGCTAGGCCTTCTCTTTCTGTTGTGGTGTAGTTCTTTTCTGCTGTCGATAGCTTTCTGCTGGAATATGCGATGGGATGGTCAATATCTCCTTCTCCTGGTTGTGTTAAAAAAACCCCTAGTGCGATGCCAGACGCATCCATATGTACATGAAATGGCTTAGTCCAGTCTGAAAATACTAAGATGGGTGCTGTAATCATCTTCTCCTTAAGTATGTCTAGACTCTGCTGACATTCCTCATTCTATAGGAATTTTACATCTTTCTTTAGCAATTTCTCCATTGGTGCTGTAATCTTTGCGTAGCCCTTGTTGAACTTTCTGTAGTACCCGGTATGACCAAGTACTGTCCTCAGTTGCTTGACTAAGTTGGGTGCTAGAAGATTTACAATGATGGCGATCTTCGCGGGATCTACCATCAAGCTTTGTCTGCAAACAATGTGACCCAACAAAATACCAAATGGTGCGCAAAATATACATTTTTTCAAGTTTAGAGAAATTTGGTACTGCCTACATTTCTCTAACATCAGTCGTAAGTCTCCTATGTGCTTGTCGATTAGTCCAAATACAGTCCAATCATCAAAATATACTTCTAGGAATTTATGGATGTATTCTTTAAATACAACAACTACTACTCTAGAAAATATAGCTGGTGCATTCTTAAGACCAAAGGGCATTACCGTATACTGGAACGAGCCCCATTCTGTTGCAAAGGTGGTCTTGGATCGATCTTCTAGATTTATTCTGATCTGATGGTAGCCTAAAAAGCCATCAGTGAAGGAGTAGACCTCCTATCCTCCCACGTTGTCTAATACCTCATCAGTGAACGGTGTCGAAAATGGATCGTGAAGCGATGCATCGTTGAGCTTGCGCAGATTGACACAGATCCTGATTTCTCCTTTGGTTTTCTTTTCTTGTACGACCATGGGGCTAACCCATTCACTTTCTTCTACCGGCTCAATGATGCCTGCTGCTAGCATCTTATCAATCTCATCCTTAAATTTTTCTTTGTAGCGCGGATTCAATCTATATGGGCGTTGCTTGACTGGTCTAGCATCCTCCTTCAATGGTATCCTCATAACTCCCAGGTCTCCAACTATTCCCTTCATCTCTGTGAACTTGGTGGGAAATAGGTCCTGATAGTCATGTAACAAATCTGCAATCTGTCCGACTGTTTCATCGTTCCAATAGTCTCCAATAGAGGCAAACTTAGGTTCTGCGTCTGTGCCAATATTGATCTTTTTAATCTTGATGGGTTCGGTGATTGCTGGAATCTCTAACTGTGGTCCCCCAACATCGCGAGTCCCTTCTGACTCCAGAATGTTGGTGTTGCAAGGATCCTCATCCTCATCCTCATCTTCATTGTTTGACTTTGCTACGAAATTATAGCACTCTAGCGCGGCTTGCAATTGGATGGCCCACTCAGGTTGAGCCTGCACTGAGATGGTACAGTCCTCAAATATCTTGATCTTGATTATGTCTAGGGCCTGAGCAACACTTGGATGTTCTGATTCAAATGCGAAGGTGAGTAGGAAACTGTCTGTCATAAGTGACCATGTGGTCGTCCCCTTGCGCAATTCGGTCTCTGTGTACCAGTTCCTTGGAACTGTGTCCAATGTGTGAATGAATCGGTGAACCCATTCATCCTCGGGAATGTCCGACCAGTTCTGTTCGCATGTCTAAATGTGTGATATGGGATCAGTTTCTCCTGTGTACTTCTGCTGGACATACTCTTTGTCGACAGAAAATCTGATCGCCATCAATCTTTTAATATCATCCCATGATGCGATATTCTCTTTATGCGCATACCACCGTCTTGCAGGTGTGGCTCATACTGCGAGGTCCATAGCTGCGATCCTCTGCTCGTAAGGAATCTGTTGCTCAAACTGCTCAAGGAAGTCCTGGATATCTGTCAGACCATGATATGATGGAATATCAGTGATCTCTGCGCCAATCCATCGCAGTGACTTACTCATAAACGCACATCTGTGCACTGAGACTTCGTAAAGTCTATCCTGCTAGTTCTCTAGACCAACATCGGAATCTGATGCGCATGACCTATCGCATCGCCAACTAATGTTCCCTTCTGTGGTTGGATTGATGTATTTGTTCTGGTTCGCAGTCATCTGGTAGAGACTATCCATGTTTTGTGCCTCCTCCTCTGCTTGGATAGGTTCAATGTATCTAGGACCCTGGTGAGGATCCAGTGGCACGATGACCCGGATCTGTGCATCCTCAAAGGTCATTTGTCTTCTCTTTAGGTCGATGACAGCCTTGCTACTGATCGCCCAATCGATACTTAATAATGCTGGATATGGTCGACTGTCGCCAATGATTTCTATAACCTTGAAGTCCGCAAAACTGTGAACTCCATCAATGTCAACTGGCACTTGCGGCAGTCGACCCAATGGTGATACTCGCTACTGGTTAGCTAATCTCAGGTGGATAGGCGATCTGACTAACTAAGGGCTACCCATCTGTTCCCATGTTTGCTCAGTCAGAACATTCACCTCTGATCCTAGAGTCTAAGACGACCTCATCCATTTCAAACTCTCCAATCTGTGCTGTGAGCTTCATCTCTCTTCCGGTCCTTGTATGTCCTGTAATATTATGAACAGTGCGGTGTGCACTGCCCGAGAGAGAAGGTTGTTGACACTGATCTATGATGCAATGGATCTCACCGATAGCTTTTTCATTTCTCATGAGTTTCAAGCAACTGCGCAGGAAGGATTGTACGCTTCCTGTCGATTCATCCTTGTCGCATCTTCCCGATGTGGTAGCCTGCGGTATCTGTTCAGGGCTATCGCCACAAGGTGCTTGCTGTGGTATGCCCCTAGACGGCGGTACCTGCGATCCTGATTGCGTAGGTTCATCAAAGGAAGCCTTAGCTTCCTGAAATGTCTGTTTGTTCTTCTGCAGGCCGAGTGGTATTTCTTTACTAGGAGCTCTGTGCACCCACTCCTGCCCTATGTTCTTTTCGGTCTCTTGCGATGTCCTACTAGTAGAAACACCGCTACGAGTCATAATATTGACTCTTGGTTTTGGCTCTGCCTGCTAAGTAGCAATAAGCTGGATGTTTTGGTGTACTACTGGCTTAGGGTCTTTGATCTTAGCTATCAAGGTAGGACACTCCTCTATGGTATGATCATAATATTTGCAGTAGTTACAAGTGGTAGTGGGGCTCTGACAGTCCCTAGCATAGTGTCCTACAACTCCGTAGTTATAACAAGTAACTGGGCCACGACCACGGCAAAAACATTCTCCTCTGCCAAATCCTTCTCCTCGTGCAAAGCCTCCTCCACGGCCTCATCCTCTGAATCCTCCTCCACGGCCACCGTAAGCCGAGTCAGGCTGTGGTCCTGCTACTGGACCCTGTGTCTCTGAATGGACTCTGTACAAGTCTTGCTTTGCTCCAACCATCATATCATAGGCTCTGCAATCGTGTTCATCATGGCCCACCGACTTGCAGAAGACGCAATATAGGTTCTTAGGTGTCTGCACGTACTTCTGAAGTAAGGGGCACTGATGAGGTAGATGTCCTCGTGTTTTACATATTTCACACCACGGTCCATGGGTCTGCGGTAAGGGGTTAGGATCCCCTGTTGCTATATATTCTAAAAAGACCGGACAAGTGTCTTTACTATGGCCTTGTGCTTTACATTTTATGCACCATATGTCTTGTGCAACCTCTTTCCCTCACTAGTACATGTGATCAATTTTGCCACGTTAGTTTTCCACGTTAGTTTTACTTTCGTGGAAAAATCAAGGGTAAATTATGCATTTTTACAATTTTTTTAAGAAGCCCCGACTTTCGTCGCTGTATCCACGCCATACCGTCGCTATAGCGACGGAACCATCTTTTAGAACGGTCAAGGCATTGATACAGCGACGGCCAGTTTAAGCGCGTGGGTTATGTTTGATTTTTTTTTAATTTTGTTCAGCGCGCGGTTATGTTTGTTTTTTTCCTTCAGAGACAGACTGTGATTGCTTATTGCTTCAGAGACAGACCCGATCTGTATTGATTATTGCTTCAGAGACAGACTGTGATTGGTGTTCTGATGGTCGGTCCACTCTGGTTCAGCTCTTGACCGGACTGGAATAAGCTTTGGCCCAAACCAAATTGGTTCAGCTCTGACCCCGAATGAAGTAAGCTGTGCCCCAATCTGCTTGCGCCCTTGCACTATATTTTGAGAATAATAAGGATGGATTGATCCGAACGAGGCAGCTGAAGGAAGGAAGGTGTCCTGGAAAGCTCAAGCCACAGACTTGTCCTTCTCCATCAGGTTCCAGGCATTCTGCTCAGGATTATACCGTTTTTACGCCTGTAAGTGTAATTTTCTAGCCTTGATTTGCAACGGCCATTATGAATTTTGCAGTTTTCTGTCAGCTGTGCACCGTTGCCATTAGAGCGTAGTTGCCACTTGGCTTGTGTTGGATATGAATACTGCATAGCCGTTATTGTCTTAGCATCCTACTTTCCATTGTTTTATACATAATTCTGCCTGCAAATTGTTTTGATTTCTTAGTAAGCACGATAACGATCCAAAAAGTGATAACCTTGTGGTATTATGTTGTTTTGGAGCTCCAGTTCTTCGATTTCAGCAGACGCTGTCTCTTCCACCGCTTTCTGGTTATTTTTTAT
>LPNX011031519.1:126498-170618 GCA_001517045.1 Pseudotsuga menziesii | reverse complement strand
TATATGATTATGCATCTTTGGGGTATCAAGTTTTAGATATTGAGCACGAGGATATTTCCCTCTTTCAGTGCCCAGGATAAAATTAAGGCAATGGGTCGGGCTCTGTCCACTGCTAGAGAACAATTATATGATTGTGCTATGGTAACCAAAAAGTTGCGAGCCATGCTTCAATCTGCAGAGGAACAGGTAAGAACAGTGAAAAAGAAGAGCACATTTTTAAGTCAGTTGGCAGCAAAGACTGTTCCAAAGGGCATGCACTGTCTATCAATGCGATTGACGATCGACTTCCACATGCTTCCACCTGAAAAGCAAGAATTTCCTGACAAGGAGAAGTTAGAGGACCCCAACCTCTATCATTATGCATTATTTTCCGACAACGTGCTAGCTACTTCTGTCGTGGTTAATTCAACCATACTTATGACCATATTTTTTTTTTTAAAACTACAGGTAACGTCACTATATCGATGGCTTACCGTGGAACTTTGCGACGTCTTTCCGTCGATATAGCGACGTCTTGCCGTCGATTTAGCGATGTATTTTCATCGATATAGCGACGTCGTACTGTCGCAGGTATTGGGTTTGGGCTTTTTCATTCTAGGAAGGTCTGTCGCAATTGCGACGTATTCCCGTCGCTCTTGCCACGCAATTAACGGGTCGTCGCTATTGCGACGAAATGAGTGCCACGGGAAAAAAAACACTTAGACGTGGCAATATCCACGCTTTTCCGTGGATATTGCCACGTTTTTGCTGTGGAAAAATTGGTCACTTGTACTAGTGCCTTTCTTAAGTTCATGCAACTGTAGTGTGAGATTAGCCAATTGATTTTGTAAAGTTTCCATGCCTGTACTACTCTCAGCTAGAGGTGAAGCCTCTAGTTTCATTGCCATCTCCAACGCGTCATCCTGCGTCTGGAGTTTCTGCTCCATTAACGGCAGTCTAATGTGAGGGAGCAATGCTGCAATAAACCATTCCTTATGCTGCTCTGGCACGAACTCAAAACTGACTTGGTCGATAAGGGATTTGAATTTCTGATCAAAGTCCCACACCGACTCTATAGGTAGCTGCTTGATATCTTTGAGTTCTGTAATACACTGTGACTCAGACTTAGGTTTCTTAAACTCTTTAATCACGGTGTTCTTGACCTGGGAAAGTGTCTTGGGTACTGTGGTATAGTTTATGTACCATGTTAAAGCTCGATCGTTGAGTGTGGTGACCAACTGTACAAGTTTAAGGTTATCGTCGTTGATTGTTTTAATGGTCCACATGGCTTCACATAGAAACCAATGTTGCTCTGGGTCTTCTACTCCTGTTCCCTTAAATATAGGTAGCTTCATATCATCCCCCATTCTATTTCTTCGTGGTGGATGTTGATTTATTGTGTTACTACCACTTGGTGGTGTAGGTGGAGGTGATGTAGCGGTGGTAGGTACTGTCTGTGAGCTACTAGATGGAGTTCCTACTAGATTGTTCTGAGTCCCAGTCTGTTTCTGTGGGGTATAAGGGTGGTAAGGGATACCCCCCTCTGTTCCTTCTGTAGTACTATGACTCTGCTGTCTGGTACTATCTGAACTGCCCTCAAATATTGGAGATCTGAAATCTAATTTATAATTCTTTCCACTTCGTGTTCTTCCAATGTCATCAAAATCACTTTCGAACTCTTGTGACATTACTATTTCTACTTATTCATCTGAAACTAGATCCATTGCTCCTTTTTCATGTAATAGCATCTTAATGGACACATTTAAAGATCTTAGGTACTTACCATGATATCTTTTGAAGAAGTAGCGCTCAGCCTCACTGAAGCTTTTCGTCTAGTCAACTGCAAACTCTGTGATGAAGCCTCCTAGCACACTCGCAAGCCAGAAGTCTACTGCCCTCGTGAGGGGATTATCAAGATTTTCCACGGTCCGAATCAGCTCCGGTGTCCAGAAAACGTCTCTTTTCTTTTTGAATATGCCTGTATCGGTTAGCTTTGCTAACCAGTCATAAAGCTCGTTTCCAAAGGTAGCAAAAAATATCGCATGTATGTCTGTAATGATATGTTTTTGTAACCAGACCTCTTTCTTCAGTTTAGGGCTTCTGTTCTCTCGTTCAGCAAACTCTTTCAGGTTAGACCAAACCCACTCATTGAGTTCGTCTCTCGTAGGAAGCCACCAGAACATCAGTGCTCTGTTTGTTCAAAGCCGACAACGGAACCATTTGTTGGCTATCGTGGGTAGACCCGGGTTTACTATATTTAACCAACAACACCCCTAGCTCACTGGCCCTTTCGGTGACAGACCGCAAAGCGACCTGAAGTCTCACCTGAAGTGATTCTAATGGGTTGGAAAAGGACTCAAGTGTCTTGGGCCAGGTTCAGTGGCGGTCCTAATTGCGACCCGCAGCTCCCCTAGCTGCGAGGTCTCCTTCTTTGCGCGCCGCGTGACTCCTCTGCTCGCGTCGCGCGATGTCCTGGTCTCGCAACTTTTCTAGCCACGAGATATTCCTTTATATGGTCGTGCGGTTCCTTTCTACGTCGCGCACTTTCCCTGACTCGCGATATCTCCAACCTTACCACATCGCTGCGCCCCGTGAAACACACAGCTCCTGCCCAACGCTAAGTCCTCAACCTGCGGTATCGCGCACCCCAGCTCCTCTGCCAGTGCGGTATCACCTCTCTGTGATATCCTACCTCCGCGGCTTAGTGCACTTAGCGTTGCTCGTGTCGATGTGCAAGACTTAGAATACAAGGCTGTTTAATACTATGAGTAGTGACTGTCTCATGCAAAGCATAAATGAACCCATGTACAACATGCCAAAGACTTAGACTTATGTTTATCCTTCTATATCACTGTGAACTGATTAACACCTTCATTCATTAAACTGTAAACAAAGTCCATGAAATGACTAAGAATTGCATAAGTAAACATAACACATAATCCAATCACATAACACTTGATTTAACGTGGTTCACCTCCAGGATGGAAGTTACGTCCACAGAACTGTGTTTTTATTATAGCTCAGGGGAAGGTAAAACACAGTTCTGCTGCATTGCATATGCAACTCGAGATCTTCTCTCTTAGATCTCTTTTCCTCTCTATATTGCTCTCCTACAATATAATCTTCCCTCTCTGTCGATCCCTGCGGATCATTACATGCATGCTCTACAAGATAGCTACTGGTTACAGTAAGATGGCTACCGATAATAACAGAACCAGAGCTCAACTCTATTACAATAGAATTTAACTGTGAGCTAACAGAATCAATGGCTAACTATATGTTATCCGACTAGCTGGATGGCCTAAAATGCCCAAAATGCCAACCTTTTACGATACAAATTACATCCCTTTATAGGAAGCCTAAAGGTCTTGCCATTACAACACTGTGGGCCTGTCCCAACAGTAACCCAAACCCTAACTAGTGACATTCGGCCATATCTGTACTTGAGGTAGCCGCTTTCCGTCACACCACAACTCTCTGCAGTCTTTCATGCTTCTCAGCACTGATCATGGGTACTGTGCACCACTTCACTTTTATGTCCTTCGTCTTCAATGCTTCATCCTCGTTGCTCCTTCTCCTTTATGAGGGTTGCTGAGCCCTCCTGTCTTCCGCCGATGCCTTCAATGCAGTGGGTGAGCTCTCTCTTCTCGGCCGCTCAGGTACCGTTTCCCTTCTTGACT
Source organism: Pseudotsuga menziesii (assembly GCA_001517045.1). Classification (NCBI taxonomy): domain Eukaryota; kingdom Viridiplantae; phylum Streptophyta; class Pinopsida; order Pinales; family Pinaceae; genus Pseudotsuga; species Pseudotsuga menziesii. The sequence continues at coordinate 166,959 of LPNX011031519.1, read as the reverse complement.
TCTCTATCTTAAAATTCATGGTTTCCGGCTCTTCTCTCCAGCTGGAAACGTGCTACGGCGTCGTAGCTCTGTCTTATCTTCTTTCCGCCAAAACTTATTTCTCCGCTAAACTAGCAGCTTCTTCTGTAGCTGCAGGACCCTGCTCCAACAATAATCATTTTTTTAAAATAAATTAAATTTATTAATAATAATAAATATATTTCAACAATTTTTTATGATTTTGACACATTATATTTTAAATTATTATTTTTTAAATAATAATAAAAGTGACTACACCTTAAAAAATTCTTAAAAATAATTAAGTATTAATTTTTTTTTGTTTCTTATTAGTTTTTCCTTAGGTTTAATTTTTTTTAAAAATAAAGTCTTAATATAGCAATTGTATAATTTTTTTGAATAAGCTAAACAAATTCTTGTTTTTGTAAAATATATTTAAATAAAAAAATTTCTGCAAATTTTGAAAAAATAAATAAATAAATAAAATTTTGACCTAGCAAACCCTAGCCTCCGAGGCCGACATTAGACTTTTTTCTTCTACCAAGTTCCAGTATTTATCAATGATTCTCACTCTCTCCACATTTGACATTGTCCTGATGATGAATCCTTATATGGATCCGAAACGTCGACTTGGTCATTTCGATACTGTGGTTTCTCCGACAACAAGATCAATAACTTACCACCACAGAAATTTAGCAACAGAAATTACATCCCTGCACGAAAGGGATATCTGGTAGCAATTCCGTCTTTTGGAGAGGTTGAGAATAAAGATAAAACTGAGGGTTGGTGATTTAAACTTCTTGAAACAATGTAGGGATATGAAACTCATTCCTGAATTTGCCACCATAAAGCACAGAATGCGCAATAGTTGGATCAAGAGAGCGTTCGATAGACTGAGCGAATCACTGGTGAGAGCAGAAATAAAGAAGACACGAGCTGAGTTAGATCGCTTATCCAGAAAGGCACTCACCCTTCACTTAAGTTTGGCAAATACCATACGGGTGGATCTCTGGACGGTGGCAGATGCTAGCGCGACTCTTAAAGCAATCAACCTAGAACGTAAGGCACAATTGAGGCAAGCAAAGAAGATAATTAAACTTGAACGTCTGAACTCTAGCGATACACCTACAAATGATGGTATGACAACATTCGCTGGTTTGACAGCAAATGATGGTATGATAACTAGTTCAAGTCTAAACCCCAACAATACACCAGCACATATTGCAAATAATGGTAATAGGGCAAACAATGTCATGGAACTTACACCTGCGCAGATTACAACCGATGATAGGAAAAATTTCAGTGATGTGGCAGCAAACAATTGTATAACAGCAAACAATGGCCTAATAATTGAATCGAGTCTAAACCCCGACAATACACCAGTGCATATGGCAAACAATACACTAGCGCATATGGCAAATGATGGTAATGTAGCAAACAATAGTATGGAACTTGGATCGAGGTGAAACCCCAGTGTGTGGAAAGATACACCTGTGCAGAATGCAAATAGTGGTAAGAAATTGGTGAACCTCTCCAGCCACACGCTAGATAGTGCTGAATCCACTATTCTGAAGAAGGGTCTCAATTTTTCTATAGCCCCCAAAACCAATCTCGTCGAATCCATTATCTGTATCATTGAAGATAGCATCCAAAATTTGAACACCGTTCATCAAGAAACGATAAGACAAGAGTGTGCAGTAGTATTAAGAAAAGCCAAGCCACCCAAATGCAACATAGGCTAAAGAAGAAGAACATGCCTTAAAAAACCCGAGGGCTAATGAAGACATAGTTATTCTTAAAGTGGACAAAGGTGGAGCCATTGTGATTTTGGATAGAGCAGACTACAATATTAAAATGCTTGACCACCTCACCAATAGTGGAAGCTATAGGAAACTAAGTAGCAATCCTATCTCTAGAGTAACTAAAGAATTCAAGAAAGCAATTCTAAACTCCAATTTAGATGAGTATTTGAAAAAACGCCTTATCCCCACTAGAGACATCACTCCCAGGATTTATGGCCTACCCAAAATCCAAAAAGAAGGGGTCTCGCTTCGGCCTATCAGCAACACTATAGGATCCCCCACCTATGAGCTTGCCAAGCACTTAGCCAAAGTTTTAGGTCCCTTGGTTGGCAATAATGATTCCTTCATTAAGGACTCAAGCCATTTTGTGAAACTAATCAAATATGAGAAATTAGAACCTAAGGACATAATTTTAAGCTTTGATGTGGTTCACTCTTCACAAATATACTTTTAGATGAAGCAATGTAGGTTATCAAGGATGCCATTGACCCTCACACAACCAAGCTTGTAGAAATATTCCTAATATCAACCTTCTTCAGCTTTCAAGGTGAATTTTATGAGAAAACCACAGGTGTAGCCATGGGATCCCCCCTCTCACCCATAGTTGCAAACCTCTTTATGGAAAAATTTGAGAGAGAAGCCCTAGACTCCTATCCTCTAAAACCATCTAAATGGAAAAGGTATGTGGATGATACAAATGTGGTTTGGCCACATGGTGAAGACGAACTTAGAAAATTCCTAACACACCTTAACAGTATCTCCCCCAACATCAAATTCCCAATGGAACTTGAGGAAAATGGGAGCATGCCATTTCTAGATGTCCTCCTTAGCAGGAAAGAAGATGGCACTCTTGGAAACAAGGTCTTCCATAAAAAGACTCACACGGATAGCTACCTCCACGCAGACTCCCACCACCATCCTTCCCAAAAGATAGGAGTTCTCAACACCCTGGCAGTGAGAGCCTCCAGGATCGCGGATTCAGAACATATTAAAAAGGAGAAAGAACACCTCAAAGAAGTATTCACAAACATAGGTTACAAACCCAAGGTCATCATGAAGACCCTTGGAAACACCCACAACAAGAGCCTTACGGGTTTGAAAACCTCTGACAACAAGACCACCACCAACTCACGAACTTACTTACCTTATATACAAGGTGTGACTGATAAGATCTCTAGAATTCTTAATAAGAACAACATTACGACCTCGTTCAAACCCCTAGAGACCATTAAGAAGAGAATGAGATCTGTTAAAGATCCGGTTGATCATACACAATTCAGAGGGGTTTATAAGATCCCTTGTTCTTGCAAGATCAACTATATAGGTGAGACGGGGTGTTCTTTCCACACATGGTTAAAAGAACATGGGGCAGACATTAGAAAATAACGTATCCATTCCTCAACCCTTGCGAAACATGTTTCCAAAACCAAACATCCCATTTGCCTAGAAGACACCATTATCCTCGCGAAAGAAGACCACTATTTCAAAAGAAAATTCAGAGAGGCCTTAGAAATTATCAAACTTCCACACAATCTAAATAGGGATGGTGGCCTCGAGGTGAGCACTAGTTGGCTTCCCTCTATTCTCAATCGGAAAGGCGACTTTCCCCCTCATTCTGTCCCTTGACTTCGTTCCACTTGATCTTAACCTTTTTCCCTTTTTCCCTTTTCCCTCATTCAAGCCCTTCTCCTTTCTTCTTTTGTCCTCCTTCCTTGTCCTTAAATAAAACCATAATTTCAAATACTTTAAAATTTAAAATTGAAATATCAAATTAAAAATCAATTTAAAATTTTAGGAAAATTAAAATTGAAATTAAAAATTAAATTTAAAAATATAGTTAAAATTAAATTAAAATCAACATTATTAACCTTTTCAACCTTTCCTTGTCCTAAATTTGACCTAAAAGATTTCAATCGCATTTTAATAATTTTTTTTTAATTATAAGTAAAAATGAGAAATTTGAATTAACTTTCTATTAGCATTAAAGATTTTTAACATTCTTTAAGTTTTAGACACATTAATAATCATTTTTTTAAAATAAATTAAATTTGTTAATAATATTAAATATATTTCAACAATTTTTAATGATTTTGACACATTGTATTTTAAAATATTTTTTTTTTAAATAATAATAAAAGTGACTACACCTTAAAAACTTCTTAAAAATAATTAAGTATTAATTTTTTTTTTGTTTCTTATTAGTTTTTCCTTAGGTTTTAATTTTTTTAAATAAAGTCTTAATATAGCAATTGTATACAATTTTTTAATAAGCTAAACAAATTCTTGTTTTTGTAAAATATATTTAAATAAAAAAATTTCCGCACATTTTGAAAATAAAATAAAATAAATAAAATTTTAACCTAGCAAACCCTAGCCTCCGAGGCCGACATTAGACTTTTTTCTTCTACCCAGTTCTAGTATTTATCAATGATTCTCGCTCTCTCCACATTCGACATAGTCCTGATGATGAATCTTGCTATGGATCTGAAACGTCGACTTGGTCATTTTGATATTGTGGTTTCTCCGACAACAACATCAATAGTTTTAATATTTCTGAATCATCTTTTAGCCCATGATCTTCACACATTGTCTAAAAATGAAGTGAATAAAGGTCTACATATGTATTTTGAATTCTATAATAAGTTGATGTCGAATTTGCTTGTGGATGTATGAGATTTGTGTTTTCCATATGAACTGATATCAAAAGGAAAGAAGTTGACCATATTATAGTCACCAAGTAAATATTACAATGCTTTATTTAACTTTGCGAACCATGGAGCCATATGCTCACTCAACTCTAATATCAATAATATTGTATTTGGGTCAAGAAAAGTTCTCAATTTCTTTCTTATTTGTAACAAGATCCATCTTAGTCAAAATATTTACATGAGGTAGTTCAAATTGCACCATTGCAAAAAGCGATGCCATACAATCACTTGGATACTGGAATCAAACAAATCTACAGCACAAACATTATAATTCCAACGCCAGAGTTGGTTAGCAAATGTTTAGAATGCAATAATATGGGACTAAATATCTATGTGTCTTGGGAAATTAAAAACAAAATGGTCACCATCTAAATAATCCTCAGTATCTCATCGCCCACGCATGCCTTTACCTCATCCAACCATTGCATTTTCTGCCCCTTCGCCTTGAGCACTCTTAGACTTTGGATTTTTCACCGTTTCATCCACACTCACAATGAGACAATCCACTTTTGTGGAAGCATATATTAGCACATCCGTTGCATTTCAAATAAACTAACTTGATGTCTTGTAAACATCTAAGACTCACCAATGCTAACAACCCAACATCTGTGATTGTACCATATGAAACATTTATCTGTCATAAATTTTGGAAAGACTCGGATACGGCCAATATTCCAACATAATCAACAACGTAGAAAATTTTGATATCCAATTCAACAATACACTTACATCCTAAGGCGATTGTAGGAAGACCAGCAGAAGAAATCCTACAACAACCTCAAATGTCAAACTGGTGAAGTTTTTGCAGTTGAGCAAAAGATATCAGACCATTGTCAACTACATGTGTATAGTAAGAAACATTAATAATATTTAACCTCGGGAAACCATAGGAAATTGCTACTAATATAACATCCCAAGTCCTACAGATCTGTACAAATCAAGTTCTTGCATATATGAGCAACGAGCACCTATATGGACAATCTCTTCATTGGATATATTTGGGCAGAATCATAGTTTCAACGTGACCAATTAAAAGCACTTAGAAAGGGATTTCAATAATGTGTTGTTTATGCTATTACAGAAAGTCAAAGTCCTGTTGTACCAGGAAATAGTAGCTGCTACAATGGACCAAGCCGAAGTATGAAGAAATTGCACGGTAGCCAATGAAGTTTGGATCGTTTGACTAGATTTTTTATCGTGTTCACCCAAAAAGGAAGTGATTCCTTAATATATGAACATAGATCTTCATAATCTTTGACAGATTTAATATGGTTTACAACTCCCCATACAACAGAGAGACGATCCATAATTTTCTCCAAAGGATCAACTAGTATTGAGGGTGATTCCATGAAGGTGGATTACACTTTTTGGCCAAATTTGGCGATGAAAACCTGATTTTTTACTCATGTGCTAGATAGAAGCCCTCGAAACGCATATATGCCATATGAATTTCGACTTGTAGTAAAAAACAAATTGTAGAATATTATGTTGGCTTCCCAATGATATTTAAAAAAAATATTTCGATGTCATTTAATGTGTGAAATTTTGCATGTAATGAATTGTGTGACCTTACAAATTTGAAGAAGTTAATAAATGGCTCGTGTCCAACCCCAATAATTCAATATTATATATATATATATATATATATGATCTACACAAAATGCATTGTGGTTTGCATATTTTTTTGTTAATTTATTTAGCAATATACAATTATTTATTATTTTTCGAAAGTGACCACATTTGATTTCAACATCATTTTATATACATGTGTGTCCATCCAAACCTTTTTTTCACTGTTTTCAAAAATTGAAAAACCAAAGAGACCCTTTTGAAAATGACATTTTGATGTGTGGACTATGCAATTTTAAGAAATTTTTGGATGTGTATTTTTTACCCTGTGGATTTTTCTTTGAGCTGCTTCGAAGTTGTTGTGAGGTTTTCTAAGTGTAATTTTTAGAACTAATTAAAAAAAAAACCCATTTGAATGAAAAAATGTATGCATGATACCTCAATGGATAGAGGATTCAGTGATGGACCTAGTGGTGTAAACTCCACTCAGTTATATGCCATGAATGGTGGGGTTTACACCACTGGAAGACATAGAGAAATATTTATTTTCTAGTAAGAGGGATAATTCTCTGTTTGTCAGGCCCTCGATCAAGGTATTCAAATAACTCAAGCGAGGTTTTAACATTAGCTAGATCGAGGGTTTATGAGACCCTCGAACCCTACTATTAAAACATATTTTTATAATTTTTTTGCACAAGGACCTTGATCGAGGTCTTAAAACCTAGATCAAGGTTTTCTTAAAACCTAGATCGGGGTTCTGATAAACCCTCGATCGAGGTTTTAACACCTTTATTGAGAGTTTAATAAAAACTTGATCGAGCGCTTGTTAAACCCTCAATCGAGGCGTTATGACCTCGATCGAGGGTTTAAAAATTGCTTGATCGAGGTATGTTTTTGTGTTTTTTCCAAAAGATCCTTGCCAAAACATGTAACCCAACTCCATGGATGCACCCTCGACCAGGTTGGCTGCAATTTTCTTTCAAATTAATGAAACCAAATTCTGCTCAATCCTTTGGTCATTAAACTCCCTTCACTACTGCCAGCGGAATAATTTTTTTATCGTTGATCTAGATAAAAAAACAATATTCTATCAACATGTGTCTAAATCTACATGTTGGCATAAAATTCTGTGGAGGCGTTTGCACACTAACCTTACACCATCTTCTCTAGAGAAATGATTGCAAGCCATTGATCTTGTTGGAGTTATAATATGAACCATAAACCCAATTTTGTTTTACAAAAGTTTAAACCAACCAATTCCTTTTGAAATAATTATGCATGAATATTTCTTTTTCTGCATGGTGTTGTGATTTAAAACTTGGATTTTTATATTATTTTTGTAATGGACCATTATACCACATGTGCCAAGTAATTCACCTTTCCATTGTTTATATACATTGATGGTTTCAACTTACATTGATGCATAGTGCACTATATATTACTCCTTTTGAGCTCGATGCTTTGGCTTGGTTGTCAAGGTTTGGTTTTTTGTTAACTTGACTTGTGTTGATGTGGCAGGTACTTGGTTGACATGAGAAAGTCTCTTGGTGTTGAGCTTGGACTTAAAAATTGGCCTTATGCCAATATTTTTTAACAAAATAAACTTTAAAACTTTAAGGCCAATATATACTTTTTAATAAAATAAACTTGTGTTAGAATAATCAACCCATAGTTAGCTACCTTAGACATTAATTAATCCATTTTTGTCTTATTTTCCTAGTTTCCTATATTCCACTCTATGCAAGTTGTCTTCCACATGTCCTAGAAGTCAAACTTGCTAAAACTGAGTCATGGAGTGCTTGGGAAACCTCCCGGAAACCATATTTAGCATGTTTGCTTTATTCTAGATCCTCCCTAGCGCATATCTTCTTTTTCTGCTAAGTTTCTTGCTTTATTGAGATTTATGGCAAGAGGGAAAGTAAGACTAGATGTAGTTGACTTGTTTTTTGCCCTCATTATCCTCCATTATTTTCTCCTAATAAAATCATGTATGAGTTGTATTTCCATCCCTTATTAGCTTTCCTACTTGAATTTTCCAATTTGTGAGCCTCTAAGTGGATTTGGAAACTGCTTTATGCACCTATGGGGGATTTGACTAGATTTAGTAAGCCTACTTTTTGACTATTTCGAATGGCATCCTTATGCATTCAAATATCTCATGTAATTATATATTGCAGCAGCCTATTACTTCAAAAGGTTGGCTATTGTATGCTTATTCAATACAGATTAGTGTTATGCTCCAATTTCAGTCTCCTTTGTGTGTAAATTTGCATGTTTGATTAGCAATTTTGTGAGTGCAATTGTTCTATCACTTGGGTTCAATTTCCAAATGGTATCAGAGAATTTGTATATTGATTTCTCTCCTTCCATATTGCTATTGCAGGTTCAACATCTTGACTGGGAGCACATTCTTCTGGTTGAAGGGAACAGTTCAGAGCTATGGATCAATCTCAGAAGATCATCTTGACTCCATTTAATTTTTTTGAATGGAAAGTAGAGATGGAGATATTGTTGAGAGCGAAGGGTCTCTATAGGGTGACTATGGAAATTTACATAGAGCCCAATGAAACTGTAGATCAAATTAAATGGCACAACAGGAAGGATGAGACCTATGGTCTTTTGTGTCTGAGCATATCAAGAAACCTCCTCTTCCATCTTGATGGATTGACATCACCTAATGAAGTATGGGAGAAGCTTGTAGAGGTTTTTGGTAAGACAGATGAGATGAGAGGACATCAAATTGAGAATTATTTGATCTCTTTGAGTCCCAGCAGCTTTGAATCCCTGCAACTCTACTTTTCCAAGTTTAAAGCCCTTGTTTTGTAGCTAAAATAGTTTGGAATTGAAAAGAAGGAAGAGCAACTAGTTTTGACCATACTCTCGAATTTGGGCCATGACTATTCAGTGTTTGTTTCGACCTTCCATGCCACCAAGTTGATAGCTCGATCCTGGAAGATGCCTAAGCTTGCAGAGTTCATGGAATCCATCAAATAAGAACAAGATAAACTGGTGATGATGGGAACCATCAAACCTTCCAAATACCAAGCTTTGGTTGCTGGAGATTCGAGGGTGGATTCAAAAGGCAAGAATAAAGCTAAGTAGCCACATGAGTAAAAGAGAGATAAGAACAAGTCTCAAGAGGATCCCCAAGGCTCCAAGAAGAAATTCCAGAAGAAGAAGAACAAAGGAGAAATGAGCAAGTGCGCATATTGCAGTAAGGGATATCATTCTGAAAGCTCCTGCGTGAATAAGAAAATTGACATGTTGACCCAAATCCTGGAGAAGAATAACATTTCCCTTCCTGATTTCTCAAAGAAGAGGGAAGGAGGTTTAAATTCAGAGGACAGAGAGAGAGTACATGCTTTGGTTGCTGGCACATTAAGCTCACCTAGCTTCATCATAGAATCTGGAGCTTCAAGACATATGGTTTCGACCAAGGAGGCATTCTCCTCTCTTGACATGTCGAAAGGTCCACGAATAAGGCTAGGAGTTGACACTCTCAATGACAGTTTGGGGAAAGGAAGGATTGATCTTGACCATGGTAAGTTCAGTAATGTATTGTATGTTCCAGGTCTTGCCTCTAACCTCTTGTCAGCGTATCAGATGACTCACAGAGGGTCTCCAAAGAAGGTCATCTTCTCCCCTGATGATGTTGAGATCACAGAGATATTGAATGGTAAAGTCATTGCAAAAGGAGTTGAAGATCACACTTCGAAGGTATACATGTTTTCACATTTTCTACCCTACTCAAACCCCTTTTCTCTCTTGATTCATGCTAATGAGGCAAGCAAGCTTTGGCATGAAAAATTTGGCCATCTTAACTATAAGTATCTTTCTAATCTAAGTGAAAAATAAATGGTCATAGGGTTACCAAAGATTAAGTTTTCCAAGGGAGTCTGTCAAGGTTGTATCCTAAAAAAACACCTAGAGCATAAATTTGAGAGAGCTAGTCATGAGAGAACCTCTGCACCTCTTGAGTTGATCCACAGTGATGTTGTTGGTCCATTTCCTCATATGTCAACGAGTCAAGACAAATATGCATTGACCTTCATAGATGACTTTTTCAGGTATTGTTGGGTTTACTTACTAAAGCATAAGTCTGAAGTTTTTGACCTCTTCAAAGTCTTTAAGGCCTTGGTTGAAAACCAATATGGGAGGAGACTCAAGATCCTAAGATCTAAAAATGGTGGTGAGTATGTCAAGTCTGAGTTCATTTAATATTGTAAATATGCAGGTATTCAGATGCAACATTCAATCCCTTACACACCATAGAAAAATGGTGTTGCTGAGAGAAAGAACAAATCACTGAAGGAGATCGCAACCTGTATGATGGAGGCTAAGACTTTGCCACCAAAGTTTTGGGCCGAGGCTATAAACTGTGCATCCTATATCTAGAATAGGGTGCCTCATAAACAGCTTGATGGTATGACTCCTTTCGAAGCTTGGAGTGGGCACAAGCCAGATGTGACCCATTTCAGGATTTTTGGCTCAAAGGCTTGGGCTAGAATTCCAATTGAAAAGTGAAAGGATTTGCAGCCCCAAAGACAAGAGTGCCTATTTGTTGGGTATTCTGAAGATTCAAAAGGGTACAAGATGATCAACTTGAGCACAAACAAATCCTTCATTGAAAGGAGTGTTCAGTTCCAAGAAGAGCCTTTAGCACCAATTGAAGTTGGAGAGTCTTTTTCACCACCATAACCATTGGATGTAAGTGAAGAGACAAATGAGTTTGATGATTTTGATATGTCTAATAATGATGATTTAATTGCAGATCTTGATAGTCCTACAAGACCAAAATGGGCAGCAAAGACCATTCATGGAGCTAGGGAACTAGCTGGAAATCCTAGTGATCTTAGGAGGACTAGATCTCAGTTTGAGAGTGCCCTGTGTATGAAAGACCCTTTTTTTGCAGAGAAGTGCTATCTGATGGTTGAGTAAGACCCACAAACATATGAATATGCAACACATGATCTAAGATGGCAAACAACCATGAAAGAATAATTCAACTCACTCCAGAAGAACAACACTTGAGAACTAGTTGATCTCCCCCCAGGGAGGAAGTTAGTTCAATGTAAGCGGGTTTTCAAAACTAAGTTTGCTACTGATGGTTCACCTTTGAAATATAAGGACACATTTATAGCCATGGGATACTCATAGGTACATGGTATTGACTACAAAGAAACCTTTTCACCAGTGGCAAAGATGGACTCCATCAGGCTAGCCTTAGCCATTGCATCTTCGAAGCAGTGGGAGGTACATCACATGGATGTGAAGTGTGCTTTCCTGAATGGAGATCTCACTGAAGAGATTTACATGAAACAACGTCAAGGGTTTGTTACTAATCCATATTTTGTGTGCAGGTTAAAGAAATCATTGTATGGGCTCAAGCAAGCCCCCAGGGCTTGGTATGCCAAGATTGTTGGCTTTCTGCTGTCATTTAGTTTTGTTCAATGCAAGTCTGATCCTAATGTTTATTTGAAGCTGATTCATGGTTCTTTGATGATTATTGTCTTGTATGTGGATGAACTTTTGATTACAGGAAGTCCAAAGAAAGAGATTACCTCCTTGAAGGATGCAATGAACCATGCATTTTCTATGACTGTGTTGTAGCTGCAACAATTTTCCCAAATTTTGGACCCTCCTTTTGATTTTATCTTGCTTGGATTTGTTTTGGATTGCTGAACTCTGTTGTTCCTCTGCTACAATTTTTAATTTTTGATTTTGATTTGCAGAAAACTGTTCTCTTTCATTTCCGAAGTTGAATGATCTAAAAATGCCTTTGTCTAGCTAATGCTTTTGAATTTGGAACTTTAAGTTTTGATTTGTAAATGGTTTGATTTTATCACTGTCGGAGGTTTGTTGAAGATTCAGTCGGGGAGGTAGTTCTCTACGCAGCCGCCCTTGTGAAGGGTAAGTAAGGAACGTCCCGATGGACAGTTCTTATTTTCACCGATGCACTTTTATCTCATTTGTTTTTGAACTTTCGACGATTTTATTTTATCACGGTCAGAGCATTAGCTGTCTATATCATCGCTGTTCTTGAGGACAAATAGAGAATGGGCCGATGGATAGTTTTTACTTTCGCCGATGCCTTGGTTTCATTGATCAACGTTTTTACTTTCCAAAGTTTTGTTATTGCTATCAGAACAATTTTGACTATCGATCGGGGGGCTAGTCCTTTGCGTTGCCGACACGGTGACAACATTGAGCCTTTGGTCGCCGATTCATAGTCCTCAAAGTTTCCGATTGCCGATGATTTTTGTTGACTGTGAAACTTTTAGTCTGTTTGTCCACTGCTGTTGCGGCTGTGTAATGAATGGTTCAGCCGACGCTTTATGGTTAGTAATCCCGCTTGGTGATGCCCTTGTTTTTAGTGGGTAGTGGTTCCGACCTCCGATGCCTGTACGATAGTTTTTAGTGTTTTATTTCGTCGAAGTTTTATTTTTCCACGGAACCCTTCATCTGTATGACTTCTGCCATTGTAGTGACTTAGTGAATTGACCGTCCAACATACAGTTGTTTCTTTCGCTGATGAAGAGTTTGTCCGCCTGATACTTAGTATTTTTCTACCGGTGAGGGTTTTTCCTACCTTTTTGTGTGCTTTTACTCTATTTTTTGTAGTGGCGGAGTTTCTCCTTGGGTTTTGGTCGAGTATAGTTTTTCTCTGAGATGAAGAGCGCAATTTAGGTTTCGGATTGGCGGTTACATTGTTATGATTCACGTTTTCATTGGAGGATTTCGAATTGGTCCAGATGCGGCCTGGATTGAGATAGGGAGACTATTTTATTGGGCTTGTGTTTTTAGTTTGGATAGTGGATTTAGTGGATTTCAGACCCAGTTTACAGGATTTCCTTTTCCTTATCCTTTCATTCATTAATATTGTTTATAGTTCATTTTATAGAATGCATGTATTGATACAGTTTGTGTTACTTTGTTAAATGCTAAATGGTCTAAAAATCTGATATGTTCATGATAGGATGATTGCTGCAAAGAAGACATGGCTAAAGGACAAGGAAGAAGGTAGGTAGCAAGGAAAGAAGAAGCTGAAGCATGACGAAGCAGAGATGTTGGTCAAGGAAAAGAAGAGAGTGAAGGTCTGAGATCAACATGATCTCAAAAATCCCAACAGATTACTGAGCAGAATAGATAGCAGTAGAGGCCCAGGCTTGGGAAAAGTTCGTCAGTTACCAAACTGGTCCCTTTTTATAAAGTGCTCTAAAAACTTAATCTGAAATTTAACGTATTGTATAAATCATGAGCACTCACAAAGAGACAAAAGGGTGGTTTTGAATGGTTGGAGGGAGGCCAAGGTCACCGAGTGGTAGCCCAAGAGTTGCTTGTAGTATAAGTATAGGAGAGTTAGATAGTGGAAAGGACTTTTTCCTAGATACATTTGTGAGATTATGTTGTAAGAAGAACTATTTCCTTTTGCAATAAGAATTACAAGTTTCCTGTTGGAGAAAGCTTGGTGGAAGATTTCAAATGCTGTGCTATGGATTTGTTGAATATGAACTATTTCATTTTCTACTTGCATCCATTAACTGTGAGATCGTTCTAACTCTTTAAACCTATGTTCTTGTTATGAATGCACTCTAGTTTATTCTATGAAATTTTTGCTGTGAGTAATGAAGGCTTTTCATAAACAATGAGCTATATTGTTGTTCATATATCTATTAATGTTCATGTGTTTTGAATTAAATAACATCTATCTATGATTTTTCTTAATGCATGCGTAGAAATACATTACTCATTGTTAAATGACAATCTTGCTCCCTAGGGATAGGTTAGATAGTTAGTTTTAGTTTCTTGCTGTGTGTGATTTAGATGCGAGTGAGTTAAGACGAGAGGTAAGAACCTACGCATCACATTGTGACCGCTCCTTGTATTGTCTATCAATCTACATTATTAGATAGGCACTTGCATATCATACTTAAATTCAAAAAACTAAAATATACACGGTGGAACGGGTCGTAACCGGTAAAACCTTGTATTTTGTTACTTGACCTACAGTAGCCGGACCATAAACCGGACATATTCCCCATACCAAACAGTAACGGGCTACTTGGGAACATTTACTGGGGAGAATCCCTAGCTGTTGTTACCTGCAAATTTCCAGGCATCAACATTTTTTGGTGCTAGAAGGAGGGCCGCCAGTGCATGGCTGGCTGAGGAAACCCATTTTCTTGAGATTATTCCACCGGTGACAGTTCTAAAAGTAGTTTGTTTCCCAATCCAATTCCTGAAGAGAAGGGTAAAGAGTTTTTGTATCCTATCGATAATGAAGTAGTTGACGATTTGAGAAGAATTACTAGGGATTATGCAAAGAATATCAGAGGATTATCGATTATACCTCCCTTACCCAAAAGAGAATATCGAAAGAAAGACTGTCTTATATTGGAAGACGTAGTGTTGGTTGAATATTTTGAAGAACTGGTAGAAACAACCTTACAGGAAGTTGTTCAGCCTATGAATCGGTTGGACCCAGATACACCTTACTGTTCACCTGTTCATACCCCTATTCATTCACCACCTCACTCTCCACTTAAAATCATGGCAAATGTCAACACAAATCAGCCACCTAACCCACCAAATACACCACCTGCTTGGAGGGCTAGATCACCATTAAACCTAGCACCTCCTTTGCATGACTTACCTTAGGATTTTGAGAAAATGTTGCCTAAGTTTGATGCAAGTGAAAATATTTTGGTAGATGATCATTTGCAAAGCTTTTACTTGGCTATAGAAGGACTATGTGCTAGAGAACATGAAGATGTAGTATGCAGATTATTTCCTCATACCCTGAAAGGAGAAATAGCCTCATGGTATTTTGCTCTGCCTGCAAACTCAATCACAGACTGGGATACATTTGAAAGAATATTTAGAAGTAAATATGCAGTCCAAAAAACTCATGCATCTCTGATGAAAGGGTTATGCACTTTAAAGAAAGAAAGAAAGGAAAAAGTGCATAGTTTCACTTAAATGTTTGCTGCTTATCTAAAGATTTTTTCTACAACTGATAAACCATTTGATATAGTTCTGAGTGAATACTATACTTCAGCTCTAGGGCCCAATTTGACCATGTTTTCCAAGATGTCGATCAAACCTACATTGTCAGAAACTTATGAAGAAGCTGAGAGGGTAGAAGCTTAAAAAGAGAGCATAGAAGATTATCCTGAGCAGTCGGGAGAAAAATCTTTTGGTAAGAAAGCGTTGTTACTGACTAAGCCTAAAGATGAGAAATCACATGACTTTGAAGGGATGGTGAATATGATGCAGAAGCTATCCAACATAGTGATCGATTTGGAGAAATAAAAGGAGGCTCATAAAGCATACAAGCCTTACTATAAAAGGAGAGAAGACAACAATCAATATAAACCTCCTCCACATAGTCCTGCATCAATGAATTTAACTGAGGTGGGTATGGATAATTTTTGCACCTTTCATTAGTAGCCTCATTCTGAAAAAAATTGTCCTCAATGGATCAATTCGATAACATTAGTAATGAATCAGCTATTGGACTCTAAACTAACATAAGATGATGAGCAAGAATAAAAAATTAATCAACCCATAGAAAAACAAGAAGAGGATGCTTTAGTTTTATGGGACTGTGTCTCACTTTTTGATACAGAAGAGGAAGGTTCATGGAAACAAGAAGAAACATCAGAAACAAACGTGACAACAAGAATTCAAGGTTTGTTAAATATAGACAATTCCATATTCCCAAAAATTAAGAGACTTCAAGAGAATGTAAAGAAGATTCAGAAGAGCACCATAGCTGATAAAATACCTGAATTCACCATCACGAGTCAAAATCCAAAGAAAATCAACATGCCTGTTAAGTCTGTTGAAGAGAAAATTGATAATGTAAAGAGGAATCTCGAAGAACATAAGATGGAGTATAATAAATATTGTGGAAGATGTTAAAAGGGCTAAGGCAAATATCTCACTGTTTGAAATGTGTAATGTGCCTCAACAGAAAGAAAAATTGATAAAAGCACTTGAAGTACCAGAGGAAAAGCTTGCCACTGATAACCAACCTGAAGAAGAATAAATTGGTGAAGCAAGTGTGGGAGGTAAGTCTAAATACAAAACCCTACCATTTCTCATAACTTTTGAAATTTTCAACCATAACGTGCACAACTGTTTAGTAGACTCAGGGGAATCAGTCAATGTTATGCTACTTTCAATCTATAAGAATATAAATGGACAACCTAAATCATCTACCTGGTAGGTTATTCAGTTAGACAGAAGAGCTGTGAAGGTAATTGGGGAAATGGAGGATGTGATGATTCGATTATCTTCAAATGAAAAGGTATTTTAGTTCATCGATATTGTAGTAGTAGACATACCTGAGGCTTATGGAATTGTTTTGAGTCAGGATTGCTCAACAAAGCTAAATGGATATTTTGCATCAGATTGGTCACATCTGTGGTTGGATCATAAGGGGAGTCCCAATCAAATAAAAGTATTAAGAGAACCCCACATGAAGCACAATGTTACTCAGTTGGAGGGTAAGAATGAACCAGTGAATTCTGTGTTGGGAAATTACTTTATTGAACTTGAACCAGGAAATTACCAAGCAGAAGAGGCCAGCGGTACATCAGACACAAAACCCGATCTCCTTCGATTTTCACAGGCTAATGAGTTTGACTGTAAAATAGTAGACTTAGTTTCGGATGTAGTTTTTTATTCAAGTACAGTAGAAGTAGATAGTTTTTGGACACTTTTTTTTTATGGATGTAAAACTTTGGAAGGATTAGGAGCTGGCTGTGTCTTGATTGATCCAAAGAAAAATAAACATTTTCTTTCATATAGATTAGAGTTTGAATGTACCAATAATACAGTCGAATATGAAGCATTAGTTCAGGGACTAAGAAAAGAAATTGAATTAAAAGTAGAAAATATGAAAGCGTATGGGGATTGTGAAATAATTGTAAAGCAAATTTGAAATCAGATACATTGTATTTCACCTCATTTAAAAGCTTACCAGAATGAAGTGTGGGATTTTCTTAAAATTTTTTATGCATTTAATATTGTATCCATTCCTAGAATAAAGAATGCAGCAGCTGACTTGTTAGCTACCTCAGCTGCAAGGCTTGTACCTTCAAATAACAGATGTTCTATTGAATTACTTTTTAGGCCTTCGGTTCCAGACATGATTACCAATCTATGAGTTTTTGATGATGATCAACAAATCTTGGAATGTTTGATGAATGATGAAACCTTCAAAGGAGCAATAATCGATGATGAAGAACACCAAGATGAATTAAAATTTGACAACTTTATTCCTAAAGGATTTAAAACCTTAGAGCAAATGTTTGACCTAGACAACAAATTCAGAAGGCCAACAAATGTCAAAACTCACAGCTCGTCCTTACAATTCGAGCTAATAAATTTGGGAACTAAAGTTAAACCCAGATATGTAAATTTGGGAAAGTGTTGTTCTCTAGGTGAAAGAAATAAGTTCATTAGTTTGTTCAAACAATACAAAGATGTGTTTGCCTAAACATATGAAGAGCTTAAAACATATGACACGAATATTATACAACATGTCATCCCTATTAGAGCTAGAGTCAAGCCTTATCAGCAACCTTTGAGGAAGATGCATCCAAAACTGGAAACTTTAATTCAGAGTGAAGTGAAAAAATTATTGGATGCTAAAATTATATTCAAAGTTATACATTTGGAATGGGTGTCGAATTTGGTGCCAATGAGGAAGAAATCCGGAGAGATCAGGCTATGTGTAGATTTTAGAAGCCTTAATCGTGCTAACTATCTAGTCCCACCCATGGAACAAATATTGCAGATGGTTTCAGGTTCTGATTTATTTTCATTACTAGATGGATTCTTTGGCTATAATCAGGTATTAGTAGCTAAATAAGACAGACTTAGAACTACATTCAGAACAAAGTGGGGAACTTTTTCTTACAGAAGAATGCCCTTTGGACTCATCAACACTGGAGCTAATTTCCAGAGGGCTATGGATATAGCTTTCTATGGTCTGATTGGCTGTAGTGTTGTAGTATATCTCGACGATGTCACAATATTTTCAAAGAAGAGAGATGAACATGCATTCCATCTAAAACAATTTTTTGAGCGTTGTCGAAAATATGGGATCTCACTGAATCCTAGGAAATGTGTGTTTGCGGTTATAGAAGGAAAGCTACTGGGTCATTTTGTTTCTAAAAAAGGGATCTCCATAGACCCAGAAAGGATCAAGGCCATAGAACAGATCCCTTTACCCCATAACAAAAAAGGTATGCAATCATTCATGAGGACAATTAATTTTGTGCGAAGGTTTGTACTAGATTTCGCTCAAATTGTTAAACCTTTGCAGCAAATGGTGAAAAAAAGGGTACAATTCAAGTGGACTGATGTAGAGAAGAATGCATTCAATAAAATAAAGACATCTATTGCTCATGCACCATCTCTCAAAAGTCCAAATTTTGAAAAGTTTTTATTTTGTACACTTTCGCATCTGACGATTCATTAGCAGCGGTGCTTACACAGAAGGAAAATGGGGGAGATGAGTATCCCATATCATTTATGAGCACTGGTCTATAGGGAGCTGAATTGAATTACCCAGCTGTCAATAAAAAATCTTATGCAATTTTCAAAGCGGTAAAACAATTCAGGCCATACATACTTAAGAACTGGACGAAGGAAATAGTTCCACACCCAGCTGTAAGGTCTCTTTTCATACAAAAAGAATTGGGAGAAAGAAGAGGCAACTGGGTAACGACTTTACAAGAATATGACCTCGAATTCAAACCAACATCCATAGTTAAAGGGAAATGATTGTGCAAACTAATGGCAGAAGGTAAAAAAATGAAGAAAACAATTTGGACAATGAAGCTGAGTTACATATGACGGAGTATGTCCTCTTTTCACAGCTCCAGATTCCTGGTACCGAGACCTTGTTCATTACCTTTAGGAAGTATTGTTTCTAGAACATTGGAATTCCAAACAACGAAGAGCATTGCGCCTTAAATCAGCTTCATATCAGATCGTTGATGGAATATTATTCAGAAATAATTATGATGGAGTTCTTCTCAAATGCTTAGAGAAAGAAGATGCGAAGAAGGTCATAACAGAGTTACATGATGGGCCTGTTGGAGGTCATTTTTTCGGAGATATGACAGCCCATAAGATTCTCAGAGCTGGGTACTATTGGACCACACTGTTCAAGGATGCGCATGCCCATGTCAGAAAGTGTGACATCTGCCAAAGGTGTGGGGGAAGACAAGCCAAAGAAGCAGGAGCATTGAATCCTGTGATAATAACATAACCATTCGAACCATGGGGGATTGATATCATTGGAGAGATAAAACCAAATTCTTCCTTGCAACACAAATACATTTTGATGACAATTGACTACTTCACTAGATGGGTCGAGGCCATTCCGTTACATAAAGTGAATGAAGATACAGTCATGGATTTCTTGCAAGATCATATTATGACTAGGTTTGGGGTTTCAATTTCCCTGGTTTTTTATAATGCTACATATTTTTCTTCTATTAGACTAACTGCATTTTCTCATGAAAGAGGAATCAAGTTGCATTATTCTGCGAACTATTACCCACAAGGAAATGGTTTGGCAGAATCTACAAACAAGAATCTCATTAGGATCTTAAAAAGGACTGTGATAGAAAACCAGAGAAGTTGGCATTTAGAATTACCGACTGCTCTTTGGGATGATAGGGTCACTCCCAAGAATTCCTTAGGTGTTTCTTCGTATACCCTTGTTTATGGAAAATAAGCTATTCTTCCTCCTAACATTATGCTACCATATTCCATAATAGCTCAGGAGTCTAGAGGCATAGATAACGAAATCCTACATATTAGAATCTATAATCTCTTGAAGGCTGAAGAGTCTAGATCCAGAGCCAAGGAACGTTTTAAGCATCAACATGAAGTAGTGAAATAGTGGTTTGATAAACATAAAGCTGGAAAAAAGGAATTTGAAGTGGGAGATCTACTTCTTAAGTGGGATCACCCGCATGATGAAAAGGGGAAACACACGAAGTTTAAATAGTTATGGGTAGTCCCTTTTCAGATTGTAGCAAATCTTGGCCCCTCAACCTACAAGTTTCAAGATTTACAGGGGTGGGAAGAGAACTTACTTATTAATGGTTTAGTTCTCAAACCTTATTTTTCCTGATTTTTGTTTTTGTTTTGTTCATAAATAAACTCATTGGGTTGTTTGTTTTTTGATTTATTTTATATCTGTTTGTTTTAGTTAGATTTTGATTGATTTCAATAAAAGAAGCAAAATTTTGGTTGCATGGAGAGCATCATAATTCTGGTTCACAAAAATCCTTGATTATAAGACTGTGTACTATTGATTTATCTGAAAGAATTTCTTCCAGTTTAGCAGTTTTCCTAAATGGCTATGAACACATTGAAGTCCTACTTAATCCTTGTAAAATAACTCAGGATCAAAAGGTCTGGAATACTATTTTGAGGTTCCATCCATCTCACATTTAAAAATGTCTGAGGGGGTGACAGCAAGGACCCATGGAAAGGAAGCAGGGTAACAGTATATTATATAAATGATCCCATGCCAAGAATTGAAAGCCAAAAAGGCAAACAAGACTCAAAAATCTCCTAAGAAAGCAATGTGTATCAAAGCAAAGTACTGAACCATATGAGTACAAAATTGCCAAAGTTAATCTCCGTCCGTGAGCTGAAAATTAAATACATCTCTCACACAAAAGGATACTATGGATAGAGGAGCTTGAATAAAAACTTCAGAAAGAAAGGCATGCAGGAGGAATCAAAAAGGAAAAAAGTCCAAAAGCACAAAAAGTGCAAAATGGTGTGGGAATGAGGAACAAATGAATATTTCTATTTGCCATATGTTACAATCCTATGGTCTTCAAGTTGGAAGCTACCTAAAGACAGAGGTAAAAAATGAAACTCATATTCCTGGCCTCAAAAGAATTATCTTGACTTTGAAATCTTGGTTTCCATTTTCCTAAATTGGACTATCATCAATGATTAAAAGTACATACATTTTCCATTCGGGAAATTAGAAATCTAGAAGAATTCAACATGTTGGTTTTATTGTCAAAACACTATGTTGCTCAAAGAAGAAGTTGTCCAAAGATCTGTGTTCACCAGGTAGTCGCCAATTGTTGTAGCTGCAACAATTTTCCTAAATTTTGAAAAATTTTGGACCCTCCTTTTGATTTTATCTTGCATGGATTTGTTTGGATTGCTGAACTCTGTTGTTCCTCTACTACAATTTTGAATTTCTAAGTTTGATTTGAGGAAAACTGTTATCTTTCGTTTCCAAAGTTGAATGATCTAAAAATTCCTTTGTCTAGCTAATGCTTTTGACTTTGGAACTTTAAGTTTTGATTTGTAAATGGTTTGATTTTATCGCTGTTAGAGGTTTGTTGAAGTTTCAGTCGGGGCGGTAGTTCTCTACGCAGCCGCCATTGCGGAGGGTAAGTAAGGAACGTCTCGATGGAAAATTCTTATTTTAACCGATGTGCTTTTATCTCATTTGTTTTTGGACTGTCAGCAATTTTATTTTATCATGTTCGGAGCATTAGCGGTCTATATCACTGCCATTTCAGAGGACAAATAGAGAATGGGTCAATGGATAGTTTTTACTTTCGTCGATGCCTTGGTTTCATTGATCAACTTTTTTACTTTGTGAAGTTTTGTTATTGCTATTGGAACGGTTTTGATTGTCGATTGAGGGGCTAGTCCTTTACGTTGCCGAAACAACGGTGGCATTGAGCCTTTGGTTGTCGATTCATAGTCCTCAAAGTTTTCGATCGCCGATGATTTTTGTTGACTGTGAAAATTTTAGTCTGTCTGGCTCCTGCCGTTGCATCTGCATCATGAATGGTTCGGCTGATGCGTTATGGTTAGTCCTTCCGCTTGCTGATGCCATTGTTTTTAGTGGGTAGTGTTTCCAATCTTCAATGCCTATATGACAGTTTTTAGTGTTTTATTTCACCAACATTTTATTTTGACGCAGAACCCTTATTCTGTATGACTTCTGGTGTTGCAGCGGCTTAGTGAACTGACCATCCAACATATAGTTGGTCCTTTCGCCGATGAAGAGTTTGTCCACCTGATACTTAGTATTTTTCGGCCGGTGAGGGGTTTTCCCACCTTTTTTGTGTGCTTTAACTCTATTTTTTGGGACGACGGACTTTCTCCTTGGGTTTTGGCTGAGTTTGAGTTTTTCTCCGAGATGAAGAGCGCAGTTTAGGTTTTGGATCGGTGGTTACATTGTTATGATTCATGTTTTCATTGGAGGATTTCGAATTGGTCCAGATGCGGCCTAGATTGAGATAGGAAGCCTGTTTTATCGGGCTTGTGTTAGTTTGGACAGTGGATTTAGCGGATTTTAGACCCGGTTTGCAGGATTTCCTTTGCCTTATCTTTTCATTCATTAATATTGTTTATAGTTCATTTTACAGAATGCATGTATTGATAGAGTTTGTGTTACTTTGTTAAATAGTAAATGGTCTAAAAATATGATATGCTCATGACAGGATGATTGCTGCAAAGAAGACATGGCTAAAGGACAAGGCAAAAGGTAGGCAGCAAGGAAAGAAGAAGCTGAAGCATAACGAAGCAGAGATGTTGGTCAAGGAAAAGAAGAGAGTGAAGGTCTGAGATCAACAGGATATCAAAAATACCAATGGATTACTGAGCAGAATAGATAGTAGTAGAGGCCTAAGCTTGGGAAAAGTTCACCAGTTACCAAGCTGGTCCCTTTTTATAAAGTGCTCTAAAAACTTAATCTGAAATATAACGTATTGTAGAAATCATGAGCACTCACAAAGAGACAAAAGGGTGGTTTTGAACAGTTGGAGGGAGCCCAAAGGTTACTGAGGGGTAGCCCAAGAGTTGCTTGTAGTATAAGTATAGGAGAGTTAGATAGTGGAAAGGACTTTTTCCTAGATAGATTTGTGAGATTATGTTGTAAGAAGAACTATTTCCTTTTGCAATAAGAATTACAAGTTTCCTGTTGGAGAAAGCTTGGTAGAAGATTTCAAATGCTGTGCTATGGATTTGTTGAATGTGAACTATTTCATTTTCAGCTTGCATCCATTAACTGTGAGATCATTCTAACTCTTTGAACCTATGTTCTTGTTATGAATGCACTCTAGTTTATTCTATGAAATTTTCGCTATGAGTAATGAAGGCTTTTCATAAACAATGAGATATATTGTTGTTCATATATCTATTAATGTTCATGTGTTTTGAATTAAATAACAACTATCTGTGATTTTTCTTAATGCATGCACAGAAATACATTACTCATTGATAAATGATAATCTTGCTCCCTAGGGATAGGTTAGATAGTTAGTTTTAGTTTCTTGGTGTGTTTGATTTAGATGCGAGTGAGTTAAGACGAGAGGTAAGAACCTGCGCATCACATTGTGACCGTTCCTCATATTCTCTATCAATATGCATTCTTAGATAGGCACTTTCATATCATACTTAAATTCAAAAAACTAAAATATACATGGTGGACCAGGCCATAACCGGTAAAACCTTGTATTTTTTTACTTGACCTACGGTATCTAGACCATAAACCGGACGGATTCCCCATACCAAACAGTAGTGGGCTAGTTGGGAATGTTTACTGGTGAGAATCCCTAGCTATTGTTACCTGTGAATTTCCAGGCATCAACAGACTGATTTGGGGTTGTTGAGCCGATTCTTGGGTCTCGAAATTTCTCAATCCCAACATAGAATAAAAGTACATCAGTACAAGTATGATTTATATTTGCTGAACAAGTTGAACATGAAATATTGGAAGCCAAGCAAGACTCCCTTCCTTTCAGGAGTTAAGCTTGACGAAGTAGGTTCTTCTCCTATGGTAAATAATATACTGTATAGGCAGTTGATTGGGTGTTTGCTTTACCTTACACACACTCGACCTGATCTTTCTTATGCAGTAAGTGTGGCTTCAAGATGCATGGATCAGCCTCATGAGATCCTTTGGAGAGAAACCAAAGGGATCCTTAACTTTGTTCAGGGAACAAGAACTCATGGGATCTTCTACAAAGCTAAATCTGATCTTGATTTGATTGGGTTTACTGACAGTGATTGGGCAGGTGACAACACAGATCAAAAGTCAACATCAGGATATGTGTTCATGTTTGCTGAAGGACCAATCAGCTGGTCAAGAAAGAAACAGAGTTCCATATCACTCTCATCTACAGAAGCAGAGTACAGAGGAGTTGTAAATGCAACAACTCAATGTTTATGGTTGCAGGGGATACTTGGTGAGTGTGGCTTCAAATCAGAGTTTTCAACTATTATCTATTGTGATAATTAGAGCACCATTCGAATCTAAAATGATCTAGTTCAGAAACAGAGAACCAAACACATTGAGATCCATATGCACTACATTAGACAGCTTGTGCATGATGGCATCATTCATCTACTCTTCTGTGCATCTTTAGAACAAGTAGTAGACATCTTCACCAAAGTTTTTTGTGAGAAGACATTCAACAATCTCAAATCACTGCTGAGGATTGATGATCATGCTGTGAATCATGATTGATGACAAGATTTTTAAATTTTGTTTTACTATCCATGTTTAAGGGACGATTTTCCCACACTTTTCCCACTGGGTTTTTGCCTCTTTCCTTGGTTAAATGGACATGCAGTATGTAAAGGGTGACTAAGCCTTGTTTCTAGGCCCTATATTTTTCTGATATTTACTCATAAAGTCAGGTTTAAGGGGGGGGTGTTAGAATAATCAACACATAGTTAGCTACCTTAGACATTAATTAATCCATTTTTGTCTTATTTGCCTAGTTTCCTATATTCCACTCTATGCAAGTTGTCTTCCACATGTACTAGAAGTCAAACTTGCTAAAATTGAGTCATGGAGTGCTTGGGAAACCTCCTGTAAACCATATTTATCATGTCTTCTTTAATCCAGATCCTCCCTAGTGCATATCTTCTTTTTCTGCTAAGTTGCTTGCTTTATTGAGATTTATGACAAAAGGGAAAGTAAGACTAGGTGTAGTTGACTTGTTTTTTGCCCTCATCATCCTCCATTATTTTATCCTAATAAAAGCATGTATGATTTTTCTTTCCATCCCTTATTATATTTCCTACTTGACTTTTCCAATTAGTGAGCCTCTAAGTGGATTTGGAAACTACTTTATGCACCTATGGGGGATTTGACTAGATTTAGTAAGCCTACTTTTTGACTATTTCGAATGGAATCCTTATGCATTCGAATCTCTCATGTAATTATATATTACAGCAGCCTATTAATTCAAAAGGTTGGCTATTGTACACTTATTCAATACAGATTAGTGTTATGCTCCAATTTTAGTCTCCTTTGTGTGTAAATTTGCATGTTTGATTAGCAATTTTGTGAGTGCAATTGTTCTATAACTTGGGCCCAAGTTTATTTTATTTTTTCCCCAAGAACACATATCCAAATATAGTAGCAAACAATTGTCTTAGAAGCCATTTTTAGCCGCAATTACATAAAACTCTCTTTCTTTTCTTTTCTTTCCAAACCTAGAAATTTTTATGTGTTATCAAATGAGAAAAAACTTGAAACTACCAAATCACGAATGAAGCCTAAAATTGATATGGTGATAACTCTAACTACTACAAAAATAAAATAGTGCTAAAAAATGGCTCAAACTTGGGATTTTATCCTCCCTGTGAGGTAGCAAAGATCCCGTAGACCCATGCCCAATCCATTGGGATTCTCCCAATATTTCCTGCAACCCTCAACCTATTCTGACCTGTAACCATCAACTAAACCCATACTGCAAGAAATCCATTCCACTAATAGAAAACAAACTCATATCAACTGCAACATGTAACATGTTGCCAATCCTTCATCTAAAGACTGAAACCAAAGCAAACTGCAAATCTGAACTTGAAACTTCAAACTAAAAATTGAAATTGATACTAACAAATTTTTGAAAGAAATTCTTGTCGTGTCGATATTATTCACACACTATTCCCTACCTTAATCTATTAAAATTGGTGCCCAATCAAGTAATGAAAAAGTGCCAATGAATCCAATCCAACAGTTGATCCAATAATCGAACTTCCTCACAACGCTTAATCAAAATCAGAACCAAAGAAAATAATGGTAAGAAATAATAATAATAGATTTTATATTTATGATGAAAACATAACCAACTATCCCAACTGAAAGATTTCTCTATATAGTTGGACACTGGGTCATAAAAAACATGATAACCCTCAAAATGTTCTACTATTTTCTTGTTATGAAGAGGTTGCTCAAACTGTAATTTCACTTGCAAACTACTGAATTGATTTTTAGAGGAACCATGAAGGGTATTCTCATGACAAATTTTAAATGGAACATCAACAACCTCATTTAAAATTTCAAAATTTAAAACTTGATTCTCTTCATGTGTTTCAAAATAATTATTTTTCTGTTATTCAAAAGAATCAAGTGAAATAAATCCTTCTTGACACAAAGGTTCTGAAAGTGAAAGATATGAAGAAAAAATCAATTGAGAAGCATGATGCCTAGCATGTTTAGACATTGAAACATAGACTCTAATAACCTCAATAGGCCTAAATGACAAGCCGACCACCCCAACTTTGGAGGTATGGAGTGAAAAAATCAGAAATTATCAGTCGTTTATTGAACAACCAATAATAACCAAGGGAAAAAACACCCTGGGCTGATCGGATTGACAAATAAAGTCTAAGAGACCGAGTCTTTTACAGATACTATCATGCTAGAACATTTATTACAATTACCCTATGGGGTATGAACATGTGATATAGTACAACGAAGTTTCCCAGAAACAAGAATGAAGGTATTCTGAAGTCCGAACAAGTTATCCTTGTCTGATTCACCAGGCTCACTTGATAAAAAACCACTGAGTACAACTTAGGTGGTAACAAGTTGATCATCCAAATGACGTAGTAGATGATTTTGAACTCGTTGATGATATTGATGACGAATATATAACCAAAAATGAATTTGATGATGATGATGATATGAGTGATCCTTAAATCAATGATAACTATTCTGGACCATATGATGATACTGATGAAGAAGTTGTTGATGATGATATTGATGATGAATAAAAATCATCATCATCATCATCATCATGCTCATACTAAGTAAAATAATAATAACCGTGATCATCATGTCATCCTCATTAGAATATTTGCAACAATCATCATCTTCATCTGTATGATCATCAATGGTATCATGTAATACTCCAAAAATTTGTAAAAATTTAAAATTTTTCATATAACATAAAATGTTTGCAGTCGTCACTACTTAGGAATAATTAACTGTTAACGGTTACCTTAAACAATTTTAAAACTAGAACTGATTCTTTTTTTAATCTCTAATTTTGCATACTTATTGTTTGTTTTCATAAATCCTTGTTAAATATTTGATCTAGCAGGTTATGACTTGGAAAAACATGAATTGAAACATCTATTTAATTTCTAGCGCTAATTTTGTTTTACTGTCTTATGAAAGTAGGAAGGAACTTCAGTTGAGATCGAGGCTTACTTAGCTTTCTCGCTAATGTAGTGAAGTGATGCTTCTTTTTACAAGTCCTTTACAAGTAAGATGTTTTTATCACTGGTTTCTAGATCGAGATTTCTATATCAACTAGCATAAAATATAACAGCTTTGGATCAAATGAATGAGGTATCGTTGATATGTATATTTATGTTCTAAATGGTTTCTGATAAACATAAGCATTTTAAAAAAAAAACTGAACCTATCCCAATTTCTCTTCTATTTCACTATAACTATAACTTGTTAATTTAACTTTCATCGATCTATTCTCAGTTTAGCTCCTATATGAAACTCTAATTAAATCTAAATGCATGGCATAATCCTTTGTTTGTTTACTTGATACTGAGGTAAACTCAAGAGTATTTGTTTTCCACAAATAACAGGTTAAATAAACTTGGGAAAACCTATGATCTAGGTTTAGTTAATAAAGTAGATTGACTATATTCCACAAATGGAAATAAAACCTAGTGCATAAGATAGTTCTTCTAAACTGTTCTAATACTTACCAAATTGGAGATGGAATAGTACAATTTTTATATTTTAAAACAATAGCATTATTTCTATTTGGGTAAAGAACTAAAATATTACTTTCTACAAAACAAATCTAACAAACTTAACATTTATATGATCTTCATCTTACAAGGTGATATACAGATATAATATTAATACCTAGACTAACAAAACCAAGGTATACATATTTCTATACTTATAACCTCATATACATAAATATTAAGCCTTTACCAGGTCTTATACAATGCTATGTTTTCTCATAAGTTGTTCTTCATTATGCAATTCAAGTTGAAGAAAGTCTTACATGACTGTTTACCCATTTCTAAAGGTTTCAAAACATGGATATAAACATTATTATAAATTTTTATCTCCTTACAATACTCGTTAGACTTATAATATGTTGAAAGTTATGAAAGGTATTGTAACCAAAGTTCCTATGCAATTTGTTAATGTGTGCAGGTTTCTCCATAGGGGTCTCAAAACTATATCATAAAACCCACATTTCAAAAAGAATTTCCATGCCATGTGATGGTTACTCGATGGTTAGGTTTTTGGTTTACCTTGGGGCAATACAAAACTGTAATAAAATGCTAAAATCACATTTTTAACTCATTTTTATTTCTATGCTGTGGAGTGAGGAGCCACCGGCTCATGGCCGCATGACTTTACTGTCACTCCTTTGACTCTGGATAAGCCTCCTTCTCATTATGTTTTTCTTTTGTGTAGGGGAACATTTGGCCACTGCCTTTCGTTCTGTGAGAGAACCCTTTCTCACCATTACCCTAGCTCCGTAAATGCCACTCCTGTCATTATCTTGACTATGCATTTGATACCATCCATACACTGGTGCGGTGAGAGTGGAATTGAAAGAGTGAGCTCGTTTCTTGACTATTAAAAGAGTCTTATTAAAGAGTATCGGGTTCTCTATCTTACTGCTCATTTTTTGGTGTGGCTTTGACTCTGTTTCATCGTGATTTATTTGTTTCGGCTTGCACATTGCGCATTTTTGCTTTCTTCTGATAGTGCCTCCTTGGAGCTCATTGTATCCTTAATGGGGTCTAGGATTTGTGCACAATACCACTATAGGGACGAGAATCCATTTCAAGGTTAAAAAATGATACTTAGTTTTTAAACATAGTTAAAATTCCTTTTGCACCATTAGTTATTTATATGAGTTTTTAATATTCATTGGTGTCAATGTGTAGGTGTTTGAATTCCTAGAAAGGCGCTGGAAACCACTAAAGAATACCTTGCATAGACTCCACACTGTGTGTCTTACCTAGTAAGCCTCGGTATCTCCTGAGGTTTTGATCCTGCATTGGTGTATGATGTTTTTAGTTTATTCTACCCACTTGGATCTTTGGTTACTACTAGGCCGTGGCTACTTATGCTGTGTTCGTTTTGGAAGGCCATGTGGCCGATACTATGATGTGTTGTTTAAGAATTCTTTGAATCCCTAGTGGCTGTTTCGTGTTGGAAAAACTCGGGGCTTTCACAGCCTTGACTTAATAAATTATTTAGGTGACCTTTTCGGCCATAGTTAAATTATAGTATTCTTATATTTTGAACAGGCTATTAAGCCTTGCCTTTTTGTTGTAAAAGGCCATTAGGCTGAAACTTGTGTGGATGTAGCAGTAATTTCGATGGAAAATGTTTAGGAATTTTAAATTCTGATTATAAATTCTAAAAGATTTTAAGCTTACTTTTTCGTGACTTCTATATTCAGAAATAAATATATATACTGTGTTTTTTTGAAAAACATGAAGGTAAGCCGTAATGTTTAGCTGTTCTGGTTTATTTATTTTTTTAAAATTCTTTTAAATGTAACCTAATAGAGGTTATTGTTACTGTAAATTGATGTTTATTTTGATTATGTTAAAAAAATGTAACTAAAAGTTCATGAATTTGTTTTTTAGAACATAAATTGATTCTTACTGTTAGTAAATATATAGAAGAACAAGGAGTGAATAATACCTCCTCAATCTTTACTATTTCCCTTAGTTGAAATGTATTGAAAGGTTTTTATTTACTTTTTAGTTTATACTTACCCAAACAATTTTATTATTGTTTCTTGTGGATAATGTATTAAATTTTATATAATCATCTATTCGATGCTTATCGTTATATAAATGAAGAAATGTATGCTTAAATCAGTTTATGGTTGAATTTGTAAAATCCTTATGCTAGTAAAAGAGAAGGTAAATATATTCCCGATTTTGACAGTTATTTCAATATAGGTTTTATTTATAAAACCCTAATTTATCTTAAATTTTTACATAGTTAGTATTTGATTATAGTGTTATTCTAGTTTCGTTTTACTTAGATAAATGATGAAATTATCTCATTAAATTTCTAGCCATATTTACTGTTTCTTTTATTTTAACCCTCATTTACTTCCTGTTTTTATAATCTCTTTAATTACTATAATAATTGACTTATAGTAATTAGTCTATCTATTGTGTAAGTAAATACACAGACTAAGTAAATTTATACTTTTAAGTCTTTCCTAAGATAGATATGTTTATGTTATTCAAAGTACTTTGTCTAAATAAAAACATCTAAAATAGAAAGGAAAAACATACATATGATTAACTCTTATGAAACCTGCAGAAGGTAATAAAACACATTCATGCATACTTCATTCGATTCTTTATCTGAATTTAATCTAACCCACTGTACTAGAGTACTACCTTTAAAAGGGTGTGGAAAAATAAAGTTAGGTATTCTTTTAATCTATCAGTAAAACTGGAAATTCTTCTAATAATTTACCCTAATCTATCTAATCCAACATTTAACTATATTTTCATAGTAAAAGTATTTCATTAACTAACCCTAACAACAACAGAACATAAGCATAACATATTATCGCTTAAACTCAATCCTTCCAGATAACAATAAACAATTAGAAATCTAAACAAATCAAGTAGAACCTAGAAATGAAGAAGAGGTGACAACAGCTTAAGGAACGTGTTACGCCAAACCAACTCCTGGAGAAAAGATGAACTGCAAATCTCAGGACCCCCGAGCTTGTCTACTGGTCCACCTGGTAGAAGTATTGGGTGAGAGATGTAGTTTAGTAATCCTATGCAACTCTACTGACTATTCAATAGTATATCTGTTCTGCATATAGCAGTATATCCCATTCATCAAATTTTTCTTGTGCACTTCATTCACTCAGAATGTTCACAAGTCAAGAATGAGAAGGCTCAGCTGTCTTCAATGGGAAGTTTTATTAGCATGCCTAGGTCTTTTGGGTCAGTTTTCA
The DNA here is from genome assembly GCA_001517045.1 of Pseudotsuga menziesii. Classification (NCBI taxonomy): domain Eukaryota; kingdom Viridiplantae; phylum Streptophyta; class Pinopsida; order Pinales; family Pinaceae; genus Pseudotsuga; species Pseudotsuga menziesii. The sequence goes on along the minus strand of LPNX011031519.1, from coordinate 135,570 downwards.
CTTAATGAGCCACCTGCTCTTGTTCCACTTTCTTGGGGAACATGAACACAAAAATAGGGAAGTTTCCTCCTGCAACAACTAGAAGTAGTTTTGTAGTGTCCTCGACCCTCCGACCGATGAAGAGGACGCTACCATGGCGTTAACCATCTGAGCAAACGGCCCCATGAACATGGATATATATATATATATATATGAAATGCTTGAACATAAAACATGCATACATGATTATTTATCACACAGGGGAAGTAAACACATGTTCATACAAGCATTCAACATGTTCATCATAATTTATTAACAGTAAATATGATTGCAGAAGTAAAATAGACAAGATTACTTATCTTTTAAAGAACTCGTCCCGCAACTAGCTATTTCATTGCAACGTTCCACCCAACCATAGGCCAGCATGCTCCTTAATCTCTCAGCAAAACTTCCACCCCCGAGCTGGGCATGATTCCCCAAGGAATAAGGAACAAGCAGGATTACACATAACCAAGGATACACAAAACACAGCCAAGCCAACAAAGTTGGGTTTATCAGGCCATCAACAAGACAACCAAGCCAACATGGTCAGGTTTATCAGGCTATCAAGGAGCTGGGAAAGGCTAAATGCTAAGTTGGTGAGCCCATTACAGAGCTAGGAACACCTACACCAGAACTATCCTGACTTCTAAGACACCCACACACACCCAACACAAGGAATCAATCCCTTCTCTACTACACAGTCCCTTAGGCCTTGACTTCCCTTCCAGTACTATTCAGGGGTTGTGGAGAAGAAATCCAATCCTCTAGCTCTGTCTATGTGGTTTCCAAACACACCAGGTTTATCAAGCAAACCATGCCCTCATCCCTACTCCCAACACAGTCCAAAGACCAACCATTACACACAATCACACAAGCGATTCACAGCTTGGGCAAGGAAAACAATTCCTGAGTCGTTCTTGGCCCTATCATGGCCAAAAAGACTCCCAAAACAACCTACATCAGCCTCAAATGTATCAGCAAACATAGTTCACAACGTGGAGAAACAACAGTCCGTCTTGGACAACGAAGCCACCGGGGGAAAACTTACACAGACCACACTAGGGAAGAAGATACAGATTCTCAACTTGTGTGTGAGGAAATTTTACACCAGACCCCAGAAATACAGAGGGAAAACAAACCAGATTCCACTCTATCGAAAAATGTGAATGACAACTGAAAAATGACTCCCCTCCTAGCTGAGTGAGATCAAACAGAAAATATGCCTGTGCGTGAGAATGAACAGACTACCGTCCCTGTGTGAGAATGAACAGACAATTGAAAGAATGGCATAGTGGAGAGAATGGGGAGTCCCCCCCCGAGTGATGGTGGTGGTCATTTTACAAAACATGAGGGTCAACCTACTAGTGGAGTGTGCGTGTGGGCAAGGACTGACAGTCCTGCCACACTCCACTTCCTAGCCATAACTACCCCAACTAACAATAGAACTTTTAATGGTGGTAGTTGGATAAGACAAGGGAAGGTGAGAAAGTTAAAAGGGTTTAACAGCTGACACATGGATTTTCCCCATAGGTTCAAAGTTTAATAATCCCCCCCCTTATCCTTGGGAAAAATCATGCCCTTTTCATTATGGTTGTAGTGAGCATAGCTGGTTGGGTTCATTTAATTAAATATGTATATTTACATGATGACAAAACTTGATATGTATGCCACATGCCCCGATATACCATCGGTGACAATTTCAACCTGAAACATAGCATAACCAATCGATGGTGGGGCCTTGGCCTTTAGCTCTGCACCATGATTATTTACAATATATACATCATATACATCATATACATCTAATGCAATGAGGTCAAAACCAGGGTGTTAGATTCTCCTCCCCCTTCAATAGCACTGTCCTCAGTGCTTTACAAAATTTGAACAAAATGCTACACTGGTATCGCCTCAGTGATTCGCAGAATTGAACAAAAATGGATGTGCCAATCACATGGCATCCTATAGCTCCCACATAGCCTCTTCAGGTCTGTAGTGCTCCCATTACACCTTTACCCACCCTATGGCCCTGTTCCGGAGCATTGTGACCTTCCTGTCGAGGATGTGCATTGGCTCGATTCAGAACTCTCCCTCGGGTTCCACCTGAATCACATCCCAATTTATCACATGGTTAGGATCATGTACATATCTCTTAAGAAAAGAAACACAAAAAACATTATGAGCCCTAGTGCTAGCATGCAATGCAAGTCTATATGCAACTGGCCCTATTCTTTCAAGCACTTCAAACAACCCACAATATCTAGGTGACAGCTTGGCACAACTTCCAAGATTCAAGGAACTTTTCTTTGCCCTCACTCTGAGGTAAACATGATCCCCAACACTGAACTCCCTATTCACCCTATGCTTATTTGCATAGCTTTTCTGTCTGTCCTACGCTGCTTTCAGATTCTGCCTGATCTTTACAACCTCTTGCTCCATTTCCTTGAGCAATTTTGGTCCAAGCACAATCCTGTTCACTGGGTTATCCCAAGTCACTGGTGTCCTACACCTTCTTCCATACAAATCTTCATATAGACTCATCCCCAAGGATGCTTGCTATCCATTGTTATAAGCAAACTCTACCAAGTGCAAGTAATCTTCCCACTTGGTTGGTTTGTTCATCACGTACATGCGAAGCATATCTTCAAGCAACTGATTAACTCTCTCTGTCTTCCCATTTGTTTGAGGATGGTATGCAGTGCTGAAGTTTAGCTTTGTACCCAAATCTCCAAACAACCCCTTCCAAAAGTTGGAAGTGAACTTGACATCTCTGTTAGAGACTATTGCCTTAGGAAATCCATGCAATTTGAAAATCTCCTTCATGAATATCTTTGCAATGTCATCTATTTTATGCGTAGACTTAACCAGTATAAAATGCGCTGCTTTAGTAAACTTGTCTACCACAACCATGATGGAATCATGTTGTCTCCAAGTCATCTACAATCCTATAATAAAATATATGGAAATAACTTCCCATTTCCATTCTGAAACTAGAAAAGGATGCAACAAACCTGTAGGGTGTTGATGCTCAACCTTTACCTATTGACATTTCATACACCTCGAAATGTACTCAACCATGTCCTTTTTCATTCCTGGCCAAAAGTACTGCTTTCTAGCTGTAGCAATTGTCTTCTGATATCCTGGGTGACTAGAATACAGAGCTTGATGGATTTCAACCATAACAACTCTCCTCAAATATGCTACATCTAGAATATAAATTCTACCTTTATAAGTGAGAAGTCCATCTTCTTCCAATTTATATCCCTCATACCTATTCTCAAGACTTTGCTGTTGCAATTTGTCTTTTACCTGCTCATACAATTCATCTCCAGTAGCATGACTAACAATCTGCTGCCTCAAATCTGATTGGAAAATACTAAGAGATGCCACATGCATTTCTCGCACCTTCCTATTGAGTGCATCAGCTACCTTATTCTCCTTTACCTTTATGTACTTGATTTCAAAATCAAACTCACATAAAAATTCTAGCCATCTTGCTTGCCTAGCATTCAGAGTAGGCTGATCAAATAGATACTTCAGACCACAATGGTCTGTCTTGAGTTCAAATCTTCTACCCATCAAGTAATGCCTCCACATCTTGAGAGCATGTGCTATGGCTGCAAGCTCTAGATCATGAGTGGCATATTTCTTCTCATGCTCCTTTAGCTTTCTTGACTCATAACATATCACGTGGTTGTCTTTCATAAGGACTCCTCCAAGCCCTTGTCCGCATGCATCGGTACACACCACAAAATATTTCTCGGGGTTTGTAACTTTCAATACGGGTGCACTGGTGAGAAGATTCTTCAACCTTTGGAAACTTGCTTCACACCTTGATGTCCATTCGAGCTTCATCCCCTTCTTTTGCAAGGAGGTGATGGCATGTGCAACTCTGGAGAATCCCTCAATGAACCTCCTGTAGTATCCTGCAAGTCCCATAAAAGATATTACATCCGTCACATTCCTTGGAGTATGCCAACTCATAATGGCTTCAATCTTTTCAGGGTCGATAGATATACCCTCCTCTGAGATAATGTGACCCAAATACTGAATTCTATCTCTATAGAAGTCACACTTGCTCAGTTTTTCATATAGCTGATGCTCCTCGAGTAATTTCAATGTCAATCCCAAATGCTCTTCATGTTCCTCCTCATTCTTAGAATAAACAAGAATGTCATCAAGGAAAACAAGAACAAACTTGTCCAAATATCTGCTGAAGACACTATTCATAAGGCACATAAATGTAGTTGGTGCATTTGTGAGACCAAATGGTACCACTACAAACTCATAATGCCCATACCTTGTCCTGAAGGCTGTCTTATGAATGTCTTCATCCTTGATTCTCACCTGAAGGTAACCATACCTCAAGTCAATCTTGGAAAATACCTTTGCTCCTCTCATTTGATCAAAGAGGTCATCAATCCTAGGCAAATGATATTTATTCTTCACAGTAACCTTGTTCAATTGTCTGTAATCGATACATAACCTGAGAGCACCATCTTTCTTCTAACAGAACTGGTGCTCCCCAAGGAGACACACTCGTTCGGATATACTTCTTTTCCAACAACTCTTGCAGTTGCATCTTCAACTCTAGCATCTCCGGTGTACTCATCCTGTAGGGTGCCTTGGACACTGGTGCTGCTCCTGGAACAAGTTCAATAGTGAAGTCAATGTCCCTATTTGGAGGAAGCCCTGAAATCTTATCAGGAAACACATCCCTGAATTCCTGTAACACCTAATAGTCCTCCAACCTAGGAGTTTCATCTCCTAATGTCTCCAAAATATGGGCTGCATACAACTGACAACCTTTCCTACAGAACTTATTCAATTGCATTGCTGAAACCTGCCGCATTGAAATCACCTTTAGAATACCTTTCACAACTACTAGGTTCCCTTCTTCATTCATGCATTCGAAAGTCTTATTGTAACAGTCAAGCTTCACCTTGTGAGCTTCTAACCAATCCATTCCAATGAGAACATCATAGGAACCAAGCGGTAGAACATTCAAATCTACACGAGTGACCAATCCATTCATGAACAATGGACATTTCTCTACCACTTCACTGACCTTTCTCTTAGTTCCAGTGGCTAGCTGAACTAACCAAGACTTCCTATGCTTTACTTTCTTAAAAGCACAAATCTCCACTACTCTAGGAGTAATGTAACTGCGAGTAGAACCAGGTTCAATCAAAATAGAAACAGGTTGCTCAACAATCTTACCTGCTTCTTCAACCACCATTGACTGGTGATCTTCCTGGCGGTCCTCCAGTGCTACATAAATCCTAGGGATTGCCCTTGCAACTTAACCCACTATTTTTACTTCTTGAATGTTATAAGCTAGTCTTGCACTCTCATTCTCGAGTGGACAATTTCTGGTCATGTGGGGTCCTTCACATTTCCAGCATTAAAGTGGTCCTCTATTCTATTGTGGATACTTATGCTTTTCCCTTGTCACTCCAACTGGCTTACTCGCAGCTTGGGATGGCTGCTTCTATTGATTCCTGAAGTTGGAAGGTTTGATACCTTTCTTTCTTTGGTCAAACTTCTCATTCTTCTTGTCCTTCCATGCCCTATGGTAATTTGATTTACCTTTTCTTTGCTCATAGCAATACTTAGCCTTCCTTATTGCTTCTTCAAGAGTTCTAGGTCCATAAAACTCAATTCTATCTTTGTAAGACTAAGGCAATCCACTCAGAAAACACTGGACCTTCACTTTTTCATCTCTGATGTACCGGACATACCTCAACAACTCCAAAAACTTATTTGCATACTCTTCCATGGTCTGCTATCCCAACCTCAGCTCATGGAACTCCTTAATCTTATCATCATAATACATGTCAGAGAGGTATTTCTACTTGAAATACTTCTTGAACTATTTCCACTTAAGTCTCCTTTCGCTGATCCTCTTTACTTGCTTGAAGTGTTCCCACCAAATGGATGCCCTTCCATTTAGATTGAATATGGCAACTCTTGCCTTCATGTTTCTTGAATAATCATGCACTTAAAAGTACTTCTTTATCCCAAGAATCCAAGCTTCAGCCTCTTGTCCATTCTTTACCTCACGATCAAATGTAGGAGGTTTAGCCTTCTTAAATTCATCCCGAGAGTGATCCCTATGGTGTCTCTTACTTTTTATTTTATGGGAAGAAGAACTTGAATCCCCGTTGGATTCTTCAGAGTCAAATGAACCACTAGAAGTCCTTCTCCTTCTCCTAGTACTGCTCTTACTTCCTTCTGGTCTTGTTGTACCTCGTATAGAGTCTATCTTTCTTTGCAAGTCTATCAAACTTTGCAACATAGCAACATTCAACTGATGCTACTCTTCCTAGGCTTTATTCAAGCTTCTCATGGTGGCTGCAACATCTTCCAGTGTCTCTTTGAATCTCCTTCCATTAGACTCTATGTCATCATTTCCATTACAGACATTCTCTCCCATGGCATCTTGTGCACGCTCATAGGAATCCTGAGCATCATATCCATCATGGGTTCTCATAATTGAAATGCAACTTACTTACCAAACTGCACTACCTGGAATACTGCTCTCGAAGGTGACTATGATTCTGCAAATGTGTTAGTAACACAACTGTTAGATGCATAACATTGATTTAAATTAGACTTACTTACCTTCTCTTGGAAAAATCACAAAATAACAAATTTTCCCAAACACAATATTTTCTTCATCAAAGGATGTCTGTCTCAGGGGGACGACAGGGGTCAAGGGGGCTCTCCCCCTTGCGGCTTCTGCCACTATAGGGCGGGTCGAGGGTAGCGCCCTCATTTTATTTTTTATTTTTTATGTAAATCTTTGATTTTTGTGCAATCTGGCGCATAAGATCGCTACCACTTTCCCTTCTCAGCCTTGAAAATCCACTGAAAAATAGCTAAAAATCCCACTAAAAAATAGTTGAAATATGCTAGGAAATCCCATGAAAAACTCAAAATTTCCTTGTACAGAATCGGGTCTCATCCCAACTAACATTCTAACGTTTCGGCGGTCAGCACAACTAAGTTCCCCCGCTGTTCATCGGCGATCGGATCCACTAAGCACTACCGCGTTGGCGATCGAATCCTCTATTCATCGGGAGGCTAGTTCCCTGGGCAGCTGCAACAGCGGCCAGTGAACTCTCTATGTTTTCCGTGGCAACAATCCTATTGGCGGTTAGAAACCCTAGTCACTGCGGCATCAGTGGTCGGAACAACTGTTTGTCGGGAGGATAGTCCACTAAACAACTGCAACGGTGGGTGCATGAACAACTAAACCCTTCCGACTTCATCATTGGTCCGTTCAACTAATCTTCTTTTGGTGCATTGGTGGTCCAAACCACTAACTTCTGTCGATCGCGGATGGTCTTCAACACTTAGACAAATCTTTCAAAAAAATTTCCCTCTTCTTTTTACGGAACATAACAGAGCCATTTTTCGGTTGTTATTCACGTTTTTGCACATAGTGGAATCTGGTGTGTTTTCCCTCTGTATTTCTGAGGTCTGGTGTAAAATTTCCTCATGCACAGGTTGAGAGTCTATATCTTCTTCCCCAGTGTGGTCTGTGTAAGTTTTACCCCAGTAGCTTCGTTGTCCAATATGGAATGTTGTTTCTCCACGTTGTGAAATGTGTTTGCTGATATGTTTGAGGATGTTGTAGGTTGTTTTGGGAGTCGTTTTGGCCATGATAGGGCCAATAATGACTCAGGAATTTTTTTCCTTTCGCAAGCTGTGAATCGTTTGTGTGACTGCATGTAATGGTTGGTCTTCGGACTATGTTGGGAGCAGGGATGAGGGCTTGGTTTGGTTGATAAACTTGGTGTGTTTGGAAGCCACACAGATAGAGCTAGAGGGATGGATTTCTTCTCCACAACCCATGAATAGCACTGGAAGGGAAGTCAGGGCCTGAGGGACCGTGTAGAAAAGAAGGGACCGATTCCTTGTGTTGGGTGTGTGTGGGTGTCTTAGAAGTCAGGCTAGTTCTGGTGTAGGTGTTCCTAGCTTTGTAATGGGCTCACCAGCTTAGCATTTATCCTTTCCCAGCTCCTTGATGGCCTGATAAACCTGACCATGTTGGCTTGGCTGTCTTGTTGATGGCCTGATAAACCCAACTGTGTTGGCTTGGCTGTGTTTTGTGTATCCTTGGCTATGTGTAAGCTTTCTTGTTCCTTATTCCTTGGGGAATCATTCCCAGCTCAGGGGTGGCAATGTTGCTGAGAGATTAAGGAGGACGATGGCCTATGGTTGGGTGGAACGTTGCAGCGACATAGCTGGTTGCGGGACCAGTTCTTTATAAGATAAGTAATCTTGTCTATTTTACTTGTGCAATCATATTTACTGTTAATAAATTATGATGAACATGTTGAATGCTTATATGAACGTGTGTTTGCTTCCACTGTGTGATAAATAATCATGTATGCATGTTTTATGTTCAAGCATTTCATTTATATATATCCATGTTCATGGGGTGGTTTGCCCGGATGGTTAACGCCATGGTAGTGTCCTCTTCGCTGGTCAGAGGGTCGGGAACGCTACAGTGTGGTATTAGAACTAAGGGTTGCAGCATGGCCCTCTATGGGCCATGAAGAACCAATTAGCAGAGGCATGTTGCCATCTTCCCAGAAGAAATCAGTGAATGACTGGAAAATTCACAAAAAATTGTCTAAGTGTTTGAACTGTCAGTTCATCGGAAAACTTAGTGGGAAATACTTTCGATGCAGTGGAGAGCAATGCGAAAGCACACCCGATGGAGGACAGTTGGACAAAAAATTGTGGGAAAATTTTCTAAGTTTTCGTCAGCCGTCAAAAAAACTTAGTGGATGTGGGAGCCGCAGTTTCGGCGAAGATCAGTCGAAGACCGCCGAAACGTTGGCTCGATGTAGTGGAAGAAACACCCGATATTGACTTTCGGTGTCAATGAAATTTAGTTTTTTGGACTACCGAGGCCATCAGCGGAAAATAGTTGTTGGGTTCACCGACACATAGCACTTAATGGTTCCGACCGCCGACAGATGTTGGGTGATTCCATGAAGATGGGTAACACTTTTTGGCCAAATTTGGCGATGAAAACCTGAT